>CM047428.1:50134274-50381774 GCA_026168455.1 Theocolax elegans | reverse complement strand
TAGACCCACTCTGGAAATTTATAAGCAGTTTCTGACTATAAAAAGACATCTTTTAGACAGCATTAGGTTACCAGAGTCCGGAGCAGAATTGGTGATTTTCACTATTTAAGGTTTAAATGGCTTACAAGAGTGTGACAGCATACATTTATGTCTTTAAAAGTATTTTTAATGAAAAGTTCGGAAAATTTTACAAAAAAAGTCATACTTATGTTTTTAGTGAAAAATGCATCCCCTAGGAGCTAAAAATTCATGAAAATGGGCATATAATGCAAAAAAGTGCTAAAATGTCAACTTTGACTCTCTGTAACTTAAAATAATGGCCCAGAAAAAATCTGAAAAAATTCAGGAGAACTACTGGATACCTCTAAAACATATTCCCACAGTTATAGCAATATTTATTTTTTTCATCTTCGATGTCACAGAGAACCACCCATATATATATATATATACACACTACCGGTCAATTGCTTTTGCCCACTTCGACTCAATTTTACCCGTTACAAAAAGTATCATAACTTGGGTAAAAATTGAGATAAATAATCGTTCGACAGCTCATTTAAAAGCTTGAAGCAAGGGCTTTTTAATGGTTTACCGTGCCTATTTAAATTTTTTGTTTTTTAATGTTTTTAACATAAAAATCAAAATGTATAAAATTCGGATTTTCTTGTTCGTCTTCATATTAAAACTGCACTTCAACCAAACATCGGAAAATAATTTTATAAAAAAAATTGAAAAGCTTGAATCAAGAGCTTTCGAACGCACTATATTAACATTGTTTTAAAGTCCTTTTTACGTTTTGACTGGTGGTTTTCTTTTTAAACACGTCTTTTCTTCAACTTTATGTATCTCGGAAGGATTAAATTTAAAAAAAAAATGTCTAGGAGAAAAAATGTTTGATTTTCTCTTAAGATTATGTACAAATTTTTTCAGATTGTTTAGATTTTTTTTTTTTTAATTTGATAAATGAATTGATTATAAAGAATTTTCTAAACTATATATAACTATATAAATTATTATAAATTTTTTTTTAATTTATATAGTTATATATAGTTTAGAAAATTCTTTATAATCAATTCATTTATCAAATTAAAAAAAAAAATTCTAAACAATCTGAAAAAATTTGTACACAATCTTAAGATAAAATCAAACATTTTTTCTCCTTGACATTTTTTTTTAAATTTAATCCTTCCGAGATACATAAAGTTGAAGAAAAGACGTGTTTAAAAAGAAAACCACCAGTCAAAACGTAAAAAGGACTTTAAAACAATGTTAATATAGTGCGTTCGAAAGCTCTTGATTCAAGCTTTTCAATTTTTTTTATAAAATTATTTTCCGATGTTTGGTTGAAGTGCAGTTTTAAAATGAAGACGAACAAGAAAATCCGAATTTTATACATTTTGATTTTTATGTTAAAAACATTAAAAAACAAAAAATTTAAATAGGCACGGTAAACCATTAAAAAGCCCTTGCTTCAAGCTTTTAAATGAGCTGTCGAACGATTATTTATCTTAATTTTTACCCAAGTTATGATACTTTTTGTAACGGGTAAAATTGAGTCGAAGTGGGCAAAAGCAATTGACCGGTAGTGTATATATATATATATATATATATATATATATATATATATAATTATTTATATAATATATATATTGTAAAGGTAAGCTACATACTCTTATGCGTATGAAGCTATACCTTATAACGAGCGCGAGTGACGATCGGAAAAGCTCGTAGGTGATCGGGAAAGCCCGCGCGTAAGCCGCGTAAGGACTAATTATGGTCCGACGCGCAAGCTGACTGAGGAGAGTATAGAGAGTTTATGCGAGTCATCGTAGATAGACACGTCGCCGGTAACGCCTTCCTTGATATTTCGCGGCAAGAGAACAAGAATCGTCATCGCGGATTCTTGCTCGGGTTCCGGGTTTCGCGCCGTGAAGAGTGAGTGACTCGGTGGAGTGAGCGTGCTGGTGTTAATTGCACAGCTCCAGAGACTCCCAGGAACCTGCGGAGACGGCGAAGTTGCCGCGCGCGAGAGCCCGACGGAGAGTAGGGAAACAGGCGAAGCCAAGCGCATCGACGGGGAGATAAGGTACGTGGTGCACCACTCGCGAGCCGCCGAAGCCGTAAAGACTCTCTCTTTACGGCTATAACTTTAAGTTAGGAATCGACGGATCTCGCCCGCGCGCGACGGCGAGGAAGCTAACGGGCGACCGCGTACGCGTGCTAGACAGAGAGACACCTCGTCGCGAGACCTCACGCGGCCTATATACGGCTTTTGTTAAATCTTTGATCTTTGTTAAACTTTGTTTATATTTCTTTAACTTGAATAAAAATTCATATGTAATCAATATCCGAATACGAGTTTGATTATTGATTACCGGCGTACATCATTCCCGTTATCCCGAATACCGCCCTCTCCGTTTCAGGAGCGGCCGAGGTAAACTTACCGCGAATTCATCCCTTTTATTCGCGGTCCTTTTCAGCTCACGACGTTTTAGCTGTACAAAGACGCGAGATCGGCAAGTGATCTCGCGGTTGTTAACGGACATCGCAACGGTAGGTCGTGCGCGGGGTTCACTGATTTGAATCCGCCGCGCACTCTCGGAGCACCGCCTAGGGAGTATAACTAGGCAGTGCCGTAGCAACCGATCCCTTTACCCCTACCGACGCGAAAGATTGTACCCCGTTACAATATATATATATATATATATATATATATATATATATAAATATATATAACCCTACAAAATAAAATTAAGAGTATAAATATAACGCATTGAAAGTGTGAAAAAAAAATTAAATTTACCGCTCGAAGTGGTCCTATTTGACGAATGGTTCCTTTGTGTGGGTTGTTAAGTTATTCGGCCATTTCTTTGTAAATCAAAAATAACTGGTGATATTTTCCCTTTTACTACGTACGGTCCATCGAATTTAGGTGCTAGCTTTGCATTAAATTTTTCTGCTTTGTTAGACAGCTTAAAAGTCTTCATCCATACCTTATCACCTATATTTGGTGTCCATGCTCTTCGTCGAAGATCGTAGTGCTTTTGCTGTTTTTGGAAACTTTGGGCGAGATTTATTCTAACTAATTCAATAGAGTCGTGTATCCTCTTAATGCGAGTTTCGGTATTACAAGTAGCCCTACTTGTTGGTTGATGGATGGTAAATTCTCTTCCATGATTCAGATATGCAGGGGAAAATCCAGTAGAATCACTGTGAGCGGTATTATATGCGAAGGCAATTTCGGGTAGGTGATTATCCCACTTGGTTTGATTTTTCTCTATATATTGTGCAATTATAGTTTTAATTACACGGTTTGCTCTTTCCACGGGATTACATTGCGGTGTATATGGCGGTGTCTTTCGGTGTGTAATTCCGTGATTCTTTAATAAATCTTCTACTTCTTTACTAATAAATTGTTTACCATTATCGCTGACTATAGTTTTTGGGCATCCGTGTCGGAGAATTACTTGTTCTTTAATGGCTTTTGCAATAGCTTTTCCGGTGGCTTTATTCAAAGCTCTCAGTTCTATCCATTTGGTAAAATGATCTTGCATTACAAGTAACCAAATTTTTCCGTTAGTGGATTGAGGTTGTGGTTCTACAAGATCTATTGATACCATTTCCCATGGTTGTTGAACATTTGTTGGATGCATAAGACCGGCTTTCGTTTGTTGTTGTACTTTATATTGTTGGCATTTAGTACAATTCCTTACGTATTTTGCTCCGTCTCGTAGAATTCCAGGCCAATAATAATAACGTGATAAGCGTACGAGAGTTTTTCCAATACCTAAGTGTCCGGCTGTCGATTCGTCGTGACATTCTTGCAGGACTCGGTTTCGGTCAGTTTTTGGAATGCATAATTTCCATTGTTCGTTCGGATCTTCTTCATTAAAGTCCAACGTATGTAGAATATGCTTGTATAATTTCCCTTCTTTAATACAAAATTCCGGATTCTCCTTCGGTTGCGTTTTTACTTCTTTAAATTTTGTATTATACCACGAGCAGTGTTTACGGTTGGCTACAGAACATATTTCGATAGGCTGTCGTGATAAAGCATCGGCTACATTGTTTTCGGCTCCTCTTCGGTAACGGATTTCCATATCCCATTGGTCTAAATCCATTCTCCAACGAGCAATTCTTCCTGACGGATTATCGATTTTTTCTAACCATTTCAAAGATTGATGATCGGTTAATACTACAAAATGATAACCTTCTAAGTAGTCTCGCATTTTCCAGATACCCCATTTTACTGCTAGGCATTCTTTTTCGGTGGCAGAGTAGTTTTTCTCTGCTTTATTTAAAGTTCTGCTGGCATACGCTATGACTTTTTCTTGTCCATCTATCTCTTGAGTTAATACTGCTCCTAGCCCATCGTTACTAGCATCTGTTTGTAAACACATTGTTTTTTCAAAATCCGGGCATGTTAAAATGGGAGCATTTGTTAGATGTTCTTTGATTTTATCGAAGGCTTCTTGTTGCTCAGGTCCCCAGTGCCAAGTGGTGTTTTTTCTTAACAATTTGCTAAGCGGTGCGGTAGTTTTGGACACGTTGGGTATAAAACGTCGATACCATGAGATCAGTCCATTAAATCGGCGAAGTTCCTTCAAGGTAGTTGGAGCTGATAACGTAGTGACGGCTTTTACTTTATCGGGATCGGTGTGTATGCCGTCTGAATCAATTACATGACCTAGATAACGTAGATGTTGCCTACCAAAATGGCTCTTCTCCCAGTTCGGTTTTAGTTTTGCAGCTTTTAAACGTCGAAAAACTTCCTGGACAAGTTGAATGTGTTCTTCAAATGTTTCCGATATAATAATTATGTCATCCAAATAGCAAAAGACGTGCGGTTCTAAATCGGGTGTTACTACTCCTTCTGATATCATTCGTTGAAAAGCTGCCGGTGCTGAATGAAGTCCGAAAGGTAAAACTTTGAATTGGAAATGTCGTCCTGGTACGGTGAAAGCAGTTAATGGTTTACTGTTGTCGGTTAAGGGTACTTGCCAGTATCCATTTTTCAGGTCGATGGTACTAAGATAACGAGCTCCACATAGTTTATCTAAAGTGGCATTTATTTTCGGTAACGGGTATGCATCTTTGATGGTTACTTCGTTGAGTCGACGAAAATCTACACAAAAACGGTATTTTCCATCTTTCTTCTTCGCCAGAACTATATGAGAACTCCACGGACTTATAGAAGGTTCTATAACACCTTCTTTTAACATTTTATCAATTTCTTCATTGATGATTTTCTGCATTGCTGGATTTCGGGCACGGTATCGTTGTTTTATCGGTGTTGGATTACTAAGCTGAAGGTCGTAGGTTAGTAACGGTGTTGGGCCTTGTATTTCCGCGAAATCTTGACGGGCTTGTTCAATAATTTTATCTATTATTTGTAGTTCCTCTATTTTGATATCTAATAGACCCGGTTGAGTTTCTAATTGGCACAGTTCGGACGGAGCTTGTCTGTTCTCTGGATGCAACTCTTTTCCTTGTAGAGTCATTTTGAATCCTAATTTTGGCAGGATATCCATTCCTAATAAGAAATGGTGTCGGAGTGTAGACATGATATGAAAATTTCCTTCTATTTTCTTTCCATTTATCGAGCAGGTTCCCGAAATATTATCTTCCAACGGTATTTCACTGCCATCAGCCAGTATCGCCCGATTTGTTCTTCCTTGTTTTTGCCATCCTCGAGAGTAGCACCATTTTGCAGTCACTTCATTAATAAAAGAGCTGACTGCACCGGAATCTATAAGTGCCTTAAATCTTCGACCTTCAACATTTACGAAGACGAAATATCGGTTCCTGGACCGAGCCGTAGATCTTGTTGACTCGGTCCTTCGCTCGTTTCCCTGGTATGTTCCATGACAGTCTCTAGTGTAGACTCCATCTTTTCCACAAACAGAGCAAAAAAGTTTACGAGGATTGCGGCACTGGTTACGGTTATGTCCTCTCTGTTTACATCTCCAACAACACTCGTTTCTTTTGTAAGTTGCATTCGGTTTCATAACGGTCATCGCTTCGTTTCTACTGATTCTTTGAGCTTGGTTTGCTTCCTATACGGTTGCTTCATGTTCCTCTACTCTTTGGATCAATTCATTGATGTTATTTATGTCAGTTCGCCTAATATGAATTCTAAGTTCGGGTTTCATATTATAATATAAATTATCTAATTGTTCTTCTGGATCATATCCTCCTCTGCGTCTCATTAGAGTTGATAATACCGTAGCAAAATCTCGAATGTTTTCGTTGTGTTTCTGAACTCGTGCTGTGACTTGTCGTCCTAAATTTCTTCTTTCCAATGGTGGTAAATAAAAATTTCGTATTTGCTCTTCGACTTCTGCCCAGGTATGCAAGTTTCGTGCATAATTTCGATACCACTGGAGAGCATTTCCTTTTAAGAGTTCTGGTAAGCCTTGAAGTATTTGTTCCTCAGAGAAATTATAAACTTTATATGATAAATGAATTTATTGATCTCCACAAGCCAAAGAAATATTCCTCACATCTCAAGTGAGGAATAACTTGAGATGTGAGGAATATTTCTTTGGCTTGTGGAGATCAATAAATTCATTTATCATATAACTTATAATAGAAACAAGCGATAAATTCACGAATTTTTCTAATAGTTGGAAAATTCAAATTTTTAAAATTATAAACTTGTCTTAACTCCTCTATTCGTTCCAAAAAAGAATATACATCTTTGCCTTTGAAATGGCAGTTCCATTTTCTCATTTGGTCCATAACTTCTCTATTTGACGGAAATATTGGTAGATGCGGTGAACTAGGTGTAGAAATCATTTGGGGTTGTGACGGTTGATTATTTGGGAAGTCCTTATTATTTTCTAATGCTGATTCCTCAAGTCTCAAGCTAGCGTGGTCGGTTTCTAAGTCCTTTGTGATGTCTAGGTTTTCCTTATAATCTTCTGGATCTGGTTCTTTATTTGCAAACATTTCGGCGTTTTTGCGTACGAATCCAATAAGACGTTGTCTTAATTCGGTAACAATTCCTTCGGTATGTAAATTATGTTCCGTTAATTCAGCAATCAATTCTTCTCGTTGTAGTTTATAAATCCACGACACGGAAACCATTTTACAAACTTATAATTATGTCGGATATAATAGTGTACCAGTGTCAGTGTTATCGCGGCGTCCAAGTGTAATTTAACAATTCGGTCCGAAAGTTTCGTAGATTCAAAGCAAAAAAAATCAAATTCCTTTTACAAATACTGTTCGGGCGCCATGTAACGGAGTGAATCTTTGCCGGACCTTGCTCAGATTCCAGAATTCAGGTTTTAAGGAATTTGAAATAAAGTACCACTATTTATAATAAAGGCTAATTATTATTAAGACTATGTACAGATATATAAAAAATAAACAAAGATATAGTGTAAATGTTGCCAGCCCGCCTGGTCTTGGTCGGGTGAAATAGCTAATTAGTCTGTAATCAAAACAAGACAAAATACTTAATTATTACGCGATCTACGAACTTTACAATAATGTCTTATAACTAGTTTCCTAAACGGACGCGACTAACGGGTATCGCGTATGCTCGCACGGTAATACGGTTCGACCTAGTCTGTATGTTCACGGAGGGGCGGTCGGGATAGTCCACGTGTGCTCACGAGGACACGGTCAGGATAATCTACGTGTGCTCACGAAGATACGGTCAGGATAACCCACGTGTGCTCACGAGGGTGCGGTCAGGATAACCCACGTGTGCTCACGAGGGGCGGTCGGGATAATCCACGTATGCTCATGAGGATACGGTCGGGATAACCCACGTGTGCTCACCAGGGTGCGGTCGGGATAATCCACGTGTGCTCACGAGGATACGGTCGGGATAATCTACGTGTGCTCACGAAGATACGGTCAGGATAACCCACGTGTGCTCACGAGGTCGGTACGGTATACGGTAACCGTGTTTACGAACGTGTGCTCACGAACGTATCCACGGTTGCTGCACTAGGTCGGAGAAAGGGGCTGGTCGTGAGCTCACGGCCAGTCCGATCTGTCGTTCAGTTGCAGACTGACTACTGGTGGTTTCGGTGCGCCTTATATACCCGATTCTACGAGAGCGCGCATGCGTATAACGCCTGTCCCCCCACTCCGGACGGGGTCAATGAACTGGCGAGTAGGCACAGTAGTGGGGAGGCGGTCAATGACTCTAATCTATTTATAGCGCGGTCGTTGAACTCGCGTTTAACGGCACGTGTCTATCGCGAAGCTATCTTAATATACTACGTACTTATTATTATTATATAATATATTAACAATTTATAAAATAATTTTACGCAATACTAGTGCGTGTGTTTATCACACGTCATAACATCAAAAGATAATTTAATAATAATGAATATATAACATATATAATATATTTAAACATACACTCATAAAATTTTACGAAGATTTACTATCGAACAACAAAGAAACCCAAAGATAAAAATAGTTGGAATAGACAATGTTATACAAATAGATGAATATGACATTGAAAGTGATATTAATACAAGAAATTTCAGCCAATTTCAAGAAGGTGGAAAGATGTTGCATATGCACACTAATAAAAGAAATAAATCTGACACAGTCTTGATGAAAGTTATTCCGGAAATATACAAGTCTTTACGTGAAAGTAGTAATAAGGTTTTCATAGGACATCTGTGTTGCAAAGCCTACGATATTATTAAAATAACGTTTTGCTACAAATGTGCAAGTTATAAACATAGTGCAGCAAAATGCAAAAATGAGACGGTATACATTAAGTGCATTGGAAATCATAATATAAGTGAGTGTAAAAATACTAAAATTAAGTGTGCCAACTGTATGTTCAACAATATGGAATGCAGAACTAGTTTACCGACGGATCACTTACCGACGGAAGGAATGAAATGCAGTATTTAAAAAAAAGTAAAAAAATAATCGACTCAATTAATTACCCGATAGAACCTGTATTACCGACATGGTATGAAACAAGTGCATTAGGAGCTATTTGCAACCTGCAAATGAATAACATACTTAACCGAACAAGCTTAATGAAAAAACGACACAATTATGGCATTATTTAATCTTAGTCAATTACTCAAGAGTTTAAAAATACTGAACATTGTCATACCGCACTGGGGATCAGGGTGCGGGTGATAGAGTCTGTATCTGTTTTGTAATAATAATAATTTTATTGACGAAATACAGATTAAATACACGGTTGCCAGTCTCGTTCGCGGCTACTTAGATGGCTGCTAGCTAATCTTAATTAAAGCGTATATTACCTCTCGTATGCTGGGGCTCGTAGGGATTAAACGCAGAGCGATATAACGGATGGACGATCGAATACCCGTTCGATTGACGAAAATGGCGACGCCGGCCACGTGAACCTTGCACGGCGATTACTTTCTCGAGGTTGCACACGGACGCACGCTCACTCACTCTCTCTCTCTCTCTCTCTCTCTCTCTCTCTCTCTATCTCTCGTGACGAAAAACGGTCAAAAAGGATCTCCTCGTTTGCATCTGCTCACGGCTGTGTTCCCCAGCTCTCTGGCTTTGCCCCGCGAGAGCACCGCGCGCATACGTCGCGACAATCTCCGTGCAGTGCGAGCGCGGCTTTAAAGCAAGAGCGGCTTGATGTTGTTGTCGGCTTTCTGCTGTGCTGTTCTGTCGCGGCAATGACGACGATGACGATATGGCGACGACGAGGGCTGCTGCTGTGGGTAATTATTACCTTGTTCCTTTTGTTAATCGGCTAATAAGTCGCTGAGTTGGTATCAGGTGGACGGCGAATATTACTGTCGTGGCTGACGGGTTGTGGCTGCTCGACGTAAGCGAGTGCGTATCGTTTTCTCTGTTTGTCTCTCTCTCTCTCTCTCTCTCTCTCTCTCGTGGCTTTTTGGCTGCTGTGATGACTCTTCACGACGTTGGCTCCGGATGTTGCTCCTCGGGTCTACTGCGCGGCTATTATTACACGGTAAGGAGTAACGTTGCAGGCGCCTTAATACTTAGTTAGTATATGTGAGCAATGATTATGCTCACATAACCTCTAACCCTGGCTCCTATACACCTCTACTCCTGTACGCGGACTTGTATACTCCTATCTGCTCCTTAGTGTTGGAATCATAATTATTAGTATTCTTTACGGCTACTCCGGACATGCTGCTGTGACTGCTACAAGAGCAGTTCTCCCCGGCTCTGAACTTCGGTATCCTGTTTGGGTTACTGCGCTGACTCCCCACTCAGCTGATGTCTCCAGGGCTCTCCGAATTCTGTTCGCCCTGTACGTGACCTCTAGGTGACTAAGTGATCTTCTCGACTCCTGGGTGACTGCTGGCTCCGCTTCAGTTCCAGCGTGTATCCTGTTGTGCTCGGTGTTAGGAGTGTTTTTATAGGGTTTAGGGAAAATATATAGGGTAATGGGTAGGTGGAATGTGTGTACTCGCTTATTAGGTTTATTTAGTTGTTCCTTATTGAGGTGCTCGCTTCGCACCATGACAGGCACACTTGCCTTGTCACAATATATTTCTACATAATACTGAATCAATTAAAAACTAAAAATAATCAACATAATAAAACTTATACTGGAGTAAGGAAGTTTAATTTTTATTTTTAATACGTAATAACACATATATCATTACTTACAATATTTCCACACTTTTCCTGTAAGAAGCTACATCAATCTAGTAACAAATGTGTTATTTTTCTACCAGAATAATATTTTCAACAACAAAACTTAAAATATAAAATTATTCTTTGACCTTTTTACATATATTTCATGCTTTTTCATGATGTTTCATGGAAACGAGACGAACAATTTAAAATTTCTCTGCTGGCGTCGCGGTTCATCTTGCGACAGGCGTCTAAGGTAAGATCTCCAGTTCCTTACTGAGGAGTCCAAGCTGGAGATCGAGGACGAAACGCCTTTAGTTGATTTAAAAAAGACTGTGCTCTGTGATATTCCACCAACCATAGTGGACAAAGAGTACGATAGGCCCGCTTTATTTTAATTTAAAGCATTTAGTTCGATTGAGACCGAAATTATATATTATATACATATACATATTTACGAACGAAAAATACATTTTATTGCAAATTTAAAATTTCATACAAAATTACCAAACTCAGCTAATGCATCGTATGTATTCAATTATTCTTTCAAACAAATACTTATACATAATAAATAAATATATAAAAATTTTTTTCTGATTAAAATTGTGGCTAAAGATCTATTTTCACATTTTATTAATTTTGTTTTATTTTCAAAAACATTTATAAAAAAAATTTTTATTAATTACAACCAAAAAATATAAATGATATTATTAGAGGCATGCGATGGCTTGGTCGGTTAGGGCGTCGGGTTCGCAATCTGGAGGTCCCAGGTTCGATTCCCGGCCTCGGCCGATTGATACAAGCACCACTGGGGAATATATGTAATGTATGTTTTCAACAAGTGCTTTCTTCACCAAGAAAATTAATTATAAAAGTTATTCTAATATTACATTTGGTATTACATTTAAAAAAATGAAAGAAAAATAATATTTTAAATTTTTTAACCACCTTCCTCACGCATTTCACATCTTAGAAATAGGAGACGATGAAAAATGTTTGTAAAAAAAAGCTATTTAAATGTAATAAAAAAAATAAAGATATAAAACGTATCGTCAAATAAAATATATATTACATTAAATTATATATATTTTATATGTTATCACAATTAATTAGAGTAATAGTACTGTTTTTGTCAATGTTCGTATTACTGTGACCACTTTTCTTTACCGAAAACCCCTATAAAATATATTTGGAATTTTTCTACTAAACTCCCCTCTTACCCCCCTCCCAATCAATCATTACATGGGGGATAAATTAAAATTGGTTGTCATATTTTATTCAACATAAACGAAAATCCCCATTAAAGTTTTTTCAGAATTCCTATATTTTTAATCTCCCTTCCCCCCTACTTCCTTCATCTTTAAAATAGGGGATAAAAAAGAGTGGTTGTCATATTGTTAATCACCGTAACCAAAAATCCTCATCTTAGTTTTTTTATAATCCTTATATTTTATACCCCCCCCCCCCCTTATTTGAATCATTAAAATGGGGGACGAAAACGAATGATTGTTATATAATTATTTACCTGTACCGAAAACCCCTATGAAATATTTTTGGAATTTTTCTAATTTTACACACCTTTCTCCTAATTACCTCCCCTATCTACAATTAAATGGCGGATATATAGAGACTGGTTGTCATAGTATTATTCTCCATAAACGTAAATCCCGATTACAGTATTTTTTACAATACATATATTTTTAATCATTTTCCCTCCTTCTTTTATCATTAAAATGGGGGATAAAAACGAATGGTCGTCATATTCTAATTCACCTATACCAATAACCCCTCTAAAATATGATGAAATATTTTCTAATTTTACCTCCTCCCCCTCCTGTCTTTTCCCGCACCTATCAATACATGTAGAATAAACGAAGAGTGGTTGTTGAATTCAGCGTTAACCTTTACACTCCACACATACATTTAATTCTTGCAACTTATGGGATACCGGACACCGGATACCGGAGAATGGATGAATTATAATATATATATATATATATATGGGGTATTCCACGTGAAGTGGTCCGATCAAAATTTTAAAATGCACCAAATTTTGGGTACACTTTGCAAATGTTTTTCAGAATACAGAAAAAAATTTTTAGGTACTGGAATCTATTTGCTCAAAAGTTATTCTAACCTCAAAAAGTGAATTTTTCCATATTTTTTTCAACACCAGCTGGGTTTACCGCTATATAACTCAAAATCTATCAACTTTTACTATAGAACATTATATGTAACATTCGTTGCTAATTATATCTAGAATTTATTCTTCTGGGTTAGAATTTCTAATCTCAAGGTCAATGTTACATAAACTACATGTCAATATTCAACTTGAAAAAAGTGCAAGTGCGCCACCTTTGATTTTTTCATCCAAAAATCTAAAAGAAAGCTTGGAGCAATACCTTTCAAATGGTCTGTAGCATTTTTATGGCCTCCAATTCTGTAAAAAATTATGACAATTTAAAGAAAGACAAAAAATTCACAAAAATTAACATGGTAAATCCCATTTAAATTTTTAAAAAAATTTCGTGTTTCTTTAAATTGTCATAACTTTTTACAGAATTGGAGGCCATAAAAATGCTACAGACCATTTGAAAGGTATTGCTCCAAGCATTCTTTTAGACTTTTGGATGAAAAAATCAAAGGTGGCGCACTTGCACTTTTTTCAAGTTGAATATTGACATGTAGTTTATGTAACATTGACCTTGAGATTAGAAATTCTAACCCAGAAGAATAAATTCTAGATATAATTAGCAACGAATGTTACGTATAATGTTCTATAGTAAAAGTTGATAGATTTTGAGTTATATAGCGGTAAACCCAGCTGGTGTTGAAAAAAATATGGAAAAATTCACTTTTTGAGGTTAGAATAACTTTTGAGCAAATAAATTCCAGTACCTAAAAATTTTTTTCTGTATTCTGAAAAACATTTGCAAAGTGTACCCAAAATTTGGTGCATTTTAAAATTTTTGATCGGACCACTTCACGTGGAATACCCCATATATATATATATATATATGGGCTATTTCACGTCAAGTGGTACGATGAAAATTTTAAATCGCTCCAAAATTTGAGAACAGGCTGGAAATATCTTCAAGAAGATAGAAAAAAAAATTTTAGGTGTTAAAAATAATTTGCCTAAGAGTTATTCCACCATGAAAAATAAAAATTTTTCAATTTTTTATAAAATTTTCTATTTTCAAAGCCATTTATTTCAAAATCTATTAATTTTTTTGAAAAAACATTACAAACAACTTTTGTTCAAAATAATCTTTAGAACTTACCTACCTGAGTTACAATTCTTAATTTTAAAATCTCGAAGAGATAGAACGCCCGGAAATATTGAATATCAAAAAAGGCGACCACGCCACAATCGATTTTGATCTAACACCGCTCAAAAAAATGGCGGTGGTTAGATTATTGGCCAATACCGCTGTTGTAGGTTATGCCCTAAAATACATGAAAATTAGTGATTTTATGAGGTTTATGAGGCATAACTTACACCAGCGGTCTTGGCCAATAATCTAACCGCCGCCATTCGAAAGCTCTCGAAAAATGTGATCTTTTGAGCGGTGTTAGATCAAAATCGATCGTAGCGTGGTCGCCTTTTTTTGATATTCAATATTTACGGTCGTTCTATCTCTTCGAGATTTTAAAATTAAGAATTGTAACCCAAGTAGATAAGTTCTAAAGATTATTTTGAACAAAAGTTGTTTGTAATGTTTTTTCAAAAAAATTGATAGATTTTGAGATAAATGGCTTTATAAATAGAAAATTTTCTAAAAAATTGAAAAATTTCCATTTTTCATGGTGGAATAACTCTTAGACAAATTATTTTTAACACCTAAAATTTTTTTTCTATTTTCTTGAAGATATTTCCAGCATGTTCTCAAATTTTGGAGCGATTTAAAATTTTCATCGTACCACTTGACGTGACACAGCCCATATATAATTTTAAATTTCGAGGTTTATGGCGCCCATGACAGAGAGGGAAGATACGTACTTTAGTACGAGGAAGAGAGATCTTCGGGTTATGACGCCAGGGCCCGCCATAACCCGCCCATCCCCAACCAGTGGTGGGAAGCAGACAGAAGACCCAAATTTAACATGTCGAACGTCATAAACCCCTATTGGGAAGTTTATATATATATATATATATATATATATACAGGGTGACCCATTTTAATCTATGGATCCAAATGGATTCTAAACCACGACATCTACAAAATAATGGTTCAGACGAAAGTTAGTCAGGACAGTGGGGGCCATTTAATGGTACCAATAGTTTTGACTTTAAAGTCAAATTTGAAGGTCATTTCAAGGTCAACATGGTTTTTTCTAATGGGAACCCCTATTTTTGAGTGTAGATTCGGCAAGAGCAGAAAATTTTACATCAAAATTGTCTTATGCAAAAATTGTTTTTGTGACCTTGGAAAGGTCAAAAATAAAGGTCAAATGTCTGAAAAACCGATTAGTCGTACTTCTTCGCAAATAATGTGATTTTTTTGGCAATATTACCGTTTCCAATGCTTAAGAAAGATCAATAAATTCTAAGGGTATTAATCTCTTTGATTAGTTTGACCTTGGCATCAATTTTCAAGAACTTTTGAAGGTCATAACGCATTTTTCATTAATAAATCATGTTTTTCACTGCAATCTCTGTTTTATGATATTAGGTCCTAAAAGAATGTTACCTCTTACACGATGACGGAGATTTTCTAGTTTTTTAACCCGACCATACAAGGATCATATCAAGGTCATACGAGAAATGCAAAACAAAAGTACTTTTATCTTACTTTTAGCGTTATCCGGAAACAACGCCGTAGTAGACTGGTTCCATATCTTTTTATCCCTTTACTACCATCCTATCCTAACCTTAAATACTCTGAATATACTTATTATTAACTTTCCAAGTACGTCTACGAGTTGGATTGAAGTACGGTATACTTTTACTTAGTATTAACCTTGTGACAATGCAAATAATGCATGTCAGTTAGTGCGACAATAAACTACACCTTATTTCCCTGTACGAGCACACACACACACACATACAAGCCTAACCAAACCTATCCTTGCCTAATTTCCCTAAGAGCCTATAAATAATAAACGATAACAACCTCCCAGTAACCGAGCTCCTTAACACATGATATAAAACTACCGAGCCCACAAACAAAGGTGCACAGGGGAGCAGCCGAGCAGGACACAGTAGAAGTTCACTAAAGTATAGATTACTCTTGATGTAATCTAATAATGAGCCTGACAAAGAGCCAATGAAGCAGCATGCTGAGGTGTTGAATGACAGCGAGCTGCAAAGTCCTGAGTCTAGTAGCAGCGTATCCAGCAAACCAAGGAAGACCGAGCCAGGAGAAGGAGCCAATGTAGCCAGGAAGTCCGTCAGCCAGCAATAATCCAGGAAACCTGGAAGCACCAGCTAATGTAGCAATATTCATTATAAGGGAACAGACAGGAGCACACACTTACTTAAGCAAGTGTGTATAGGAGAGGACTTGGGAAGAGGTTAAGTGAGCATTATAAGTGCTCACATACACACAATATTAGTAATACTATAGGTCAAGCCGCCTTCCAAGTTGAGATTTACTTGATTGTCGCCGTGTGTTCGTCCAAGCAGCTCGAGCCCGCCGTTGCACCTGTGACGCCGTGCGCCTCAAGAAGAGCGAGAGAGACGGAGATACCGGCCGCGACAACACCCAAGAGCCCGTATCGACGTGCCGCGTACACACACCTCCCGCAGCCCTGTAGACACCGATATTATTAGCCGACGGGTTAGTAATAAGGAACGAGGGAAATAGTTACCTGGCAGGCAGCTTACGTCGTCGTCAACGGCATCATTGTTGTTGCTGGAACGGACGAGGCGTACACTACGAAACGGTGCAGCGGCCATGTTACTCAACCGCACTCGAGGAAGGCCGCGTACGCACCGCAAGTGGGACGTTGCGACGCATGCGCGCACACAGGCAATGCGTCGACCACGCCGAGGAGAGCAGAGCTCTTCCGATCGCCGTGATAGATACGCCGCCGTGGACGAATTGAGAGTGCAGCGAGTGTGCGAAATTGTGCTGAGCAATATTGAGCGAGAGCAGCGAGGACACGAAAGGTTGGTGTATACTTCTCCGTGCCTCCTTTATTACTTTTTTGTGCAATTCCATCCCGTGCTTACTCAGTGCGTGTGTGCGAGTTATCGCGGTTTCCACCTTCTCCCCTCCCCCCTTTCTTTTCGAGCAGCTTTCGACCCGCGATCGCGTATCGCAGCCGCGCCGTCGGTCGACATTAAACTCGTCGCGGATGAGTAGCACTAATTCAGCCAACGATTCGTAATATTTAAATTATAGATTGCACTTGTGCAATCCGCAGTGAGCCGCAATTCGCCTTCCTAAATTCGCCCCCTCCCTAAGCCGATCGCAGCCGAGCTTGAGCCCGCGTAAAGAACGCGACTGGCACCCGTAATTATATAAATCGCATCGGATAATAAATTTAGTTATTTTACACAAATCTTATTTTTATTATCCCCATCACCTGCACCCTAATCCCCAGTGCAGCGCAGCGTGACAACCTACATATATTTTCTCTACGCTGGTATTAACAATCTGTGAAAACTTTCCTAAATATTCTTGAATACAGCTGAAATATCTTTCAAAAAGAATTTATTTAAATATTTCGGTATAAAAGCTGAAAAGCAAGCCAATGCTCTGGCTATAAAAGTAAATAAAAAAAGTAAATAATTATCAAAAACACCTTCCACAAAGGTGTCTAAACCCGCAGATATTGTGTTATTCTAATCAAACTTTGAAAATTGTTATCTGATAAATAAATTCTACAATTGAATCTGACATTGTTATATGATAAATAAATAATTTTAAATCTAAATCCCTTATTTTATCTATTTCTTTAAATTTTAATTAAACATTTTTTTTAATATTACAAAGATTTCATATAAAAAATGTCTGCAATTGAAAGCACTGAAATCAAACTGTAATCGACAAGTATTTTGAACCATGCAAAAATTTCTACCAATCTGAATACAGATTTTCTTTATGAAAAGTATCTTACACTTTTACTTTTCATTTCTGGCCCTCTCATGTCTTACAGTAATAAATACACAATATTCTAATGATATTAATTTGTGCAAAATTAATTTCTGCAAAATTAATAAAATGAACATTTCTTTTTTATTCTTTTAAATAAAATAATACTTGCACCACCGTTGGTTAATAGGTGTTACCGCTTCATATAGGTGTTCATTCTGACTATATTAACTGATATTACATTTTATGAATCATTACATACATCTTAGCTATTATCTTATTTTAAAATTTATAGGCCTAATATACTATTCAAAGCGACTTATGCCATATTATTAAATAGTGTGAAGACCCATGTGGCTGTTCCATGGTTTTTAACAATGTTTTCTCGTAAGTTATTTTGTTTTTGTTTCTTTAATGAAGGAACCGATAGTTTATATTATAAAAATTACTCTTTACAATAGGGTAAAAAGTAAAAATTGTCCTTTAAAGAAAGAAGAAAGTGGATTTGTTATTCTATTGAATAGTATAAACTAATATAATCTGAATAGACTTCCCAGTTACTTGAGTTAATATTGTACTATTTATTTCCAATCACTGGAGTTGTACTGAATTTCATCATGTTTAAACAATTATTAACTTATATCCACTATACTGGAGTCACTGGGAAGTCTCAAATATTAATTAATTGAAAATTAAAAGAAATATATTACAAACTTAAATAAAATTTATTAATGCGTATAAAATTAATTTTGATCCCTACTATAGCAGTATTTTGATAAATATAATCAAAGATATATACATTTCTAAACATGGGGTTATGGAGCCTCATGTGTTAAATCCCAATAACCCTATCCCTTTCCCACTCATTGTTAATATGGCAGGTTTATGGAGCCGGGGCTCCATAATCTTTTCTGTCTCTTTTTATCGTACTAAAGTACGTATCTTCCCTCTCTGTCATGGGCGTCATAAACCCCGATATTTAAAATTATTATAAGTCGCGATATATATATATATATATATATATATATATATATATATATATATATATATATATATATATGGGTGGTTCTCTGTGAAGTCGAAGTTGAAAAAAATGACTATTACTATAACTGTGAGAATATGTTATTCAGGTATCCAGTAGTTCTCCTGAATATTTTCAGATTTTTTCGAGGCCATTATTTTAAGTTACAGAGAATCGAAATTGACATTTTTACACTTTTTTGCATTATATGCCCATCTTCATAAATTTGTAGCTCCCAGGGGATGCATTTGTCACTATAAACATAAGTATGACTTTTTTTGTAAAATTTTCTGAATTTTTCATTAAAATTCTTTATAGTCATAAATGTTTACTGTCACACTCTTGTAAGCCAGTTGAACCTTAAATAGTGAAAATCAACAATTCTGCTCCAAACTCTAGAAACCTAATGCTGTTTAAAAGATATCTTTTTATAGTCAGAAACTGCCTATAAATTTCTAGAGTGGGTCTAAATCATTAAGGTCACTTATGGTCAAAATATCTGGGAAAAGTGCCCGAAATATTAATAGAAATGTATACTTGTTGCCTTATAACAATGAATCTATTAGCATGATCATTGCAAAAAAATTTATGCACTTACCTTGGAGTTGCAGAAAAGTATTTCCACTTGCTGCAGTGTCCATCTAATCCTCTGTAAGCTACTAAATATACAAATATTATAATACAATTATATAAAATTAATTTTTAAACATTTATAATGCTGGATTTTTAGTTTTACAACCACTTTAAAAATTATGATACTAATCTGAAAGATTACTATAAAAGTATCAACATTATTGCATGTGGATTCTAGGTGAAATGTTGGTGAGACCATTCTATACTTAATTTACTTTTGCAGCTTCGAGACTTCATGGATGGCTGAATCAATTAAACTTTGAGAAATTTTGAGTTATTTATTTTTATTTACAGGTGCAGCTTTATTGAATTGAGTAAGGTAGCGGATCCGATAGTTTAGAGTATCGGCACCAAATTATTTATTTGCAGCTCGAGTTCAGTAAAATAAAATCGTTATTAAAAATCGAGTTAATGTCCGATTTTGGCGCGAATTTATCCCATGTAGGTGTGTGTGTGAGATTGTGTGTGTGTGTGTGATCGCGTCGCGTCTTTCTTTTCTTTATCACAATTATTAGTTAATTAAATTAAATTGTTTAACATAAGTCGAATTACATTTCGTGTTATAGGTTAACGAACAACCGGCGTGCGGCGTCAATAACCATTGGATTGTATTATAGTAAATCTATTTGATTTAATAAATTAGTTGATTAATTGTATATAGAATTGTTAATTTATTAGTAGATTGCTCCAGATGTTGTCTGTATCGTTTGTGTCGTCGAGGAAAATTATAAAATTATCAATTGCTGGTTCGACGTGGGTTTCGCCATTTTATTTGACCCCCCCCCCCCCTTTGCAGAGTGCGGTAGTCTCAAGCTGAGGTGAGACTTTTAATTAGAATAAAATCGAGGTGAAATAGGGAATAATTAAAAGTATTTGCGTGAGGTTAAAGATTTTATAGGTTGGGTAATTTTTAAGTAGAATCTACCTCACAAATTATAAAAACCTAATTTTTAAACATTTATAATGCTGGAATCTGAAGGATTACTATAAAAATATCAACATTATTATTATTAGTATTATTATTATTATTCAGCCATACATTGTTTAAATTTCACAAACTTGTCACCTCGGCTTGAGACTACCGCACTCTGCAAAGGGGGGGGGGCACATAAAATGGCGAAACCCACGTCGTACCAGCAATTGATAATTTTATAATTTTCCTCGACGACACAAACGATACAGACAACATCTGGAGCAATCTACTAATAAATTAACAACTCTATATACAATTAATCAACTAATTTATTAAATCAAATAGATTTACTATAATACAATCCAATGGTTATTGACGCTGCACGCCGGTTGTTCGTTAACCTATAACACGAAATGTAATTCGACTTATGTTAAACAATTTAATTTAATTAACCAATAATTGTGATAAAGAAAAGAAAGACGCGACGCGATCACACACACACACACAATCTCACACACACACCTACATGGGATAAATTCGCGCCAAAATCGGACATTAACTCGATTTTTAATAACGATTTTATTTTACTGAACTCGAGCTGCAAATAAATAATTTGGTGCCGATACTCTAAACTATCGGATCCGCTACCCTACTCAATTCAATAAAGCTGCACCTGTAAATAAAAATAAACAACTCGAAATTTCTCAAAGTTTAATTGATTCAGCCATCCATGAAGTCTCGAAGCTGCAAAAGTAAATTAAGTATAGAATGGTCTCACCAACATTTCACCTAGAATCCACATGCAATATTTAGTTAATCTATCATAATCCACGGTAACAATGATTATTTAGTTATTCTCTCATCTCGAACTCACGATGATTGATTTAATTTAAATTTCTCGTTTTGCCTTTTAAACGCAAAATGGAGACTTCTCCTTTCAATATCTTTACTCTCAAAAATCTCTTTCTCCAAAAACACACTTCTTTCTTCCTCGAAAGCTAGGGTAACAAGAACGGAAGGACACGGTCGAGGGATGATCCACCCCTCGTAACGAACTTTTCGGAGGTCGCCTGATTATCGATTATTGGATATTTGGCTGAAACCAAAGTGACCAGTTGGCGATTTTTTTTCCTTTTCTCTCTTACGTACATTGATGTTCATTAAGCAAGAGCAACAAAGAGAAAAAATCGCCATCTGGCAACCCTGGCTGAAACTCGATATGATTCGTGGAAAAATCTCTCGACAATTTGATTGGTTTTATTTCAGGATGCGCAAACCTATGCGAGGATAGTTGTCCTCATGGAAAATCACTTATATGGCGTGACATTCGAAATCATATTGCCGGACTCGAAATATTTTACTTACATCATGCTTGAAAAATACCAAATTTATAACACCAAAATGACACCAAAATAATATAATAAATAATAGGTTTCATCAGTAATATATATAATTAACATATATCTCATGCAACATTTAAACATTCATTTAAATACTCGAGGAAATCCAACGATGAACCGCAATATCAATTTCACATATAATATAATGAGTGCGCGAGAGAACGCCGTATATATATATATATATATATATATATATATATATATATAGATATGATGACGCCGTATATATATATATATATATATTTATAGATATGATTACATACTTAATATACATCGATACTCTCTCGTGGCTTTATCATGCTCCCCACTCTGATAGCGGCGCGAGCATGTTGCGCGTAATCATTATTCGGGAGAGAGCGATCGCGTACGTTACTTCGCTCCCCCCGTCGCCCCTCGCGTAAACAATACCCGGTATACGGCGTCAATGCGGTTAACTTACTTCTCGCGTTCGGGTATACATTAGTGTGTATATGTATATGTGATTGTATTCCGGTTGCCGACGATGCGCGTGCGTGTTAATTATACCGTACGCGCTCACGTGTGCTACCAGCTGACGCTGTAGCTATGCATATTTTATTTACAGGTGTGAATGTGATCAGGTCTGTGTGTACCTGAAATTAAGAATAACTAAATACATTTTTTTTTTAACCAATTACGCCCTCGTTGTCCGTAAAAACTCCCGATTTTCTTCACGTTCCGCGTTAAGGGGGTATCCTGCTTTGGAAGGCCTAAAAAAACCGCTTTTTAGGGAACTTTTTTAAGATAGAAAAAAATAACCAACTCCAGAGAACTTTCAGGAATATTCTATTATGTAATTGAATATTATAAAAAAATTTTTTTAAGGAAAAAATTTAAATACATCCGATTATTAGACATATTTGTTGGGCAATCCGTAATCCGAGTCTTCTATTGGCGGGAGTGATAGAGCTCTTAATCTTGATCTGAAACAGAAAGCCAAAAAAAATTTCATTTTCATTCATGTATTTTCTATTTGAATCAAGAAAAATCCGAAGAAATTGTGAAATTTGAAATTTTTTCCGAATTTGAAGCAAAAAGTGCTTTTTACGAGAAAAAAAAAATCTTTTAGAAATTTATTTCCAAAAACCTTTTCGGTTCATATTGAAGAGTAGATAAAACTGAAGCTAAAAAACTTTGGATCATTACGATAGCTTATTTATTTTTTTTGCAAACACGCCCGCCAGTTCTGAAAAAGTGGAGAAACGAAAACTCGAGAAAAAGCGCTTTAAAGTTTATGAACTGGAAAAATGTTAATATTCGATTACTCACGGCAATAATTCGCAAATCAGCTATTCCTGCGCCATACAATAGACCTTCAGCTTCCTCATGGAACTCATTTTGTTGAAGTTGTTCAAGTCTACGGGCCGTACGAGCTTCCTTACTGGAAAGAGACGAACGTCATCTTTCTCGTTCAATTCGTTGTATGTCGACATTATCCGCAAACATTTTACATTGCTGGCCAATTTTCAAATTGAATAATTGCATGGTATGCAGAACTGCTGCATATCCTTCATTGAACATTCCTGAAGCCGTATACGCAGCAATTTCTACGATTTTTTGACCAGAATTGAGATGTTTCGGAGTTATGCGCCAGACAGTGGAGTTGAACGATTCGTTCGAATCTTGCGTGTGTCCACCTAAGCATCGCGTCATGAGATCGTCATTCGAAAGTTCTTCGTAGATTGGATGAATATGTTCCTCCACTTTTTCGTCAATCAATCGAGCAGAATGTTTGAAGGATGCAAGACTATTCGTAGCTTCGGCTTTGCGCCATTCACACCAGCTGTCAGTGCCTGTCGGACAATTCTCGTGACGAGGAGATTCATCAGTTGAACAATAATGATTTCTGTTACTTACAATAATGAACTCTGTTAGACGCTTTTTTCCTCCAAGCTTCTCTTCCTTCCTTTTATTTCGGAGTCGAGTACCCATGCGCTTTTGTACGTGTCCCACGCACTCTTTTTTGTCACAGGGTAATCATCACCATATGGATTCATTTTTACAATACCATTGAAAGTTTTCGAATCATCGTCGCCGATGTAATTCGTATACTTTACTCCATCTTTCCTGCTGAACCATCGTGATTTGAAGAGCATGATTCTTTATGATTATTATACCATTCTTCAAATTCTTCTTCGTCTAATATATTCTTTTGTAAAGCACATGAATGACAATATGCACTTTTTACAACAAGGTCGACTACTTTGCCAGAGTAATATGCAATGAGCGTTGTAACACCAAACAATGAAGTAAAGCCTCGTTTTTCCAGGATGCATCGCCAGAAACTTTCAAACAGTCAGCAGATCTATCATGTTCTATATTTTTTCTTTCTCTTCTTTGACAGCTTTTTCACAAACGCTCTTGAACATTGATTTTGACGCTGTATATAAATGCTGCATAATTTGATCATACGTTGATTTTGCTAAACCTTGACATATATCCATAAGTCCACAAAACACATTGATACCTTCTCGTCCAACACCGAAAAGCCTCATAACAAAAACAATTTGTCTATTTATTTCGAATCCAGTGTTTATAAACGGTCCTGAATTTATTCCTCTATGACCACACATACACGATAATACAATTTTGAAACCTAAGCCTCGATGTTCGCTCTCTGAAAATTGTATATTTTGTTTGCCAGATCTGCAAATTACGATATCAGAAATTGCAAAAAATACTGTGACATACTCGATTATTGGATAGCAGTGAGTTGGATGCACAATGATGTTCTCGGTGCTAGCGGTGGCTAATTTTCTCTCAGTACTACTTGTGTTGCACTCTGTATCGTCGGATTCTGTTGAGAATTGTTTCCGTGGTGGATTCTGGTGAATTGTAACTCGTTTACCGTTATAATATATATATATATATATATATATATATATATACTAGGTGGCACGTCCCCCTGCGCGTTTCCCGCGCCAACCCCCTATTTTTAATTTCGAATTCTTCATAATTAATTTATTTAAAATAATGTTTTAAATTGTATTATTTTTTCACTACCATGGACACCTTAGAAATCAAACAGATTCATACAACACCTTGGAGGTACTGTTATAGTGCATTGGGTTTTATACCAAAAATTTAATTTTTTTTTAAATACGATTATAATTTATAAATAAAAGTTTTTACCAAAATTTAGTATAATGAAATCAGAATAATAGTAATAAAAAAAAATAAAGACATTAAATGTTAACTGTAAATTTTAAACTATACGAATTCCTATAAAGCTTAAACTTATATTTTAATAATTATAAATGTTAATGAAAAATTAACTTACCAAAAATAGTAAAGTGCATATACATACTAAATTGTAGTAATTAGTAACTACTTATGAAAATTTTGGAATATTTTAAACGGATCTAAATAGAACTTCACCTCCTAAAAGTAATTTATTTAATGACGAAGGATCATCGCCAAAAGTTCTATGGCATTAATATTTTGTACTTTTAGAGTAATAAAACTTTCTTCTTGAATTAATAAATTTTTGTATTAATTTTAAAGAACTACTTATAACATTTTAGCGGCATATAAATAAAAACCTGTTTCTTCCATTTCTACCGTAATTCGTAATTTGCACGCTCTTTCAAAATTTGCGATTTAATCCATAATTATATCCAATTTATTTTTCCCTTTAGTTACAGAGCCCAAATACTTATTTTGATTATTATAAACAAATTCATTCCTTAAACAGCCTTCTGTTTCTAATAAATACATACTTGTTTATTTAAAATATTGTTTTCTATAAATTGTAACGAATTAATATTGTATTTGATTATATTATATTGCTCGTTACATTCTCTCTCTCTCTCTGTCTAGCCTGTGTATTAATCTTTACAGCTGTTACAGGTCCACGTTCGATGATTTTCGGCGATTTGCGGACCTTCGTAAAGGTAAAAGTAGGGAAAGACAAAGAGAAAGAGAGTTTTCGTTCGTAAGTGCGAGAGCACTTAGACTGATATCAACCGTCGGTAGACTTATTTCAACCGTCGCGAGAGAATTATTTTGTTTCCTCTTATCTCTCCATTTTGATTGCCTCGTGCCTCTTGTGATTCTTGTGCTGTGCTGGTGACCCAGTAAATTCGTGGTGGTTTGTTCAGCGACGACGAAGCCCAGGAAGCCGAGGAGAGAAGCGAGCACGCGGACTTCGTCCGGTCATTTCATTTTGCATCGCGGCTCACGCACTGTAAGTGCCAGTTTTATAGTCTCTCTCTCTCTCTCTCTCTCTCTCTCTCTCTCTCTCTCTTTCTCTCTTTATTATTTTCGCGTATCGACCTGCGATCTCGCGTACAGTGGCACGCGTGTATTACCTCTCTTTTTGATAATGTAATATTGCCTTTATTTTAAATTAAACATCGTGTTTTCACTCTTGTTGATTGCCCTTTTATTTTCGTTCGCGTTCGCTAAGTAAAGGATACCGCCGCCTCCGCCTATACGTGTTTAATAGACTCGTATTATTACTGAGCGGCTGATCGCGTTATGAGACTATTGTTTTAATGGTAGTCAATTGTTATTATTGTATTTATTATTATTAAAAAAATAGCAAATCCGTTACATGGTGCCCAACGTGCATGGTGATTTGTGTTACGCGTATTATTTATAATTAGTACTCACAAAAATTAATTTTTAATATTTAAAAATTTTCAATTTAGTCGATATACGTGTTAAATTAAGAGATCTTATTTCGAGCATTTTGAGAGCGAGCGAGCGCATTGTTTACGTTTCGCGGTGATTTTCGGTGTTTACGCTACAAATAATATTCGAATATTGTAACTTTTATACAATTCGAAAATATTCTTTTGAATCCTATATAATTTGAATTTTAAATCGATTTTTCTTTTCGATTTAATTTTAGCGTATTGCGAATTTAATTATTTCGTGTTTTTTTATTATTTATTTGTTTATTTAAATAATTATTTGCGACACCGCGGAAAATAAAATTATTGTTTTTTTTAATAATTTTTCGTAAGCTGTATAATCGCAATTTATGATGATTTAGTCCATTTCGCGTGCGTGCGTGTAAGTGTGTGTGTGATATAAATTTATTTATTAATTACTCAATTTAATTTTTTATTGTTATTATAAATTATTAAAATAATTTTATAGCGTTTCTTTGCAATTCAAAATTTTGTTTTTTTTTTAACAATTGTTATCTTTAAACAATGTGACAAGGCAAGTGTGCCTGTCATGGTGCGAACCGAGCGCACACATCCCGACCTACCCATTGCACCGTATAATCTCCTAAACCCTATGTAAAACACGCCTAGCACCGAGCACACACACATCCCTACCTACCCATTAATCTATATATTTCCCTAAACCCTGTAAGAAACACGTCTAACACCGAACACAAGGTACACCCTGGAACCGAAGCGGAGCCAGCACACCCAGGAGTCGAGAAGACCAGTAGTTACCAAGAGGCCACGTACAGGGCGAACAGCACTCGGAGAGTGTGGAGACATCAGCTGAGTATGAAGTCAGCACAGGAACATGGACAGGGCACCGAGGTCCAAAGCCAAGGAAGACGGCTCTTGTAGCAGTCACAGCAGCATATCCGGAGTAGCCTCAATACTGAAGGAGCCACACAGCAGCAACAGGCCCGTACAGTGAAGATCAACCTGTAAAGAATACTAATAAGTATGCTTCCAACACTAAGGAGCAGATAGGAGTACACAAGTCTGCATACAGAAGTAGAGGTGTATAAGAGCCAGGGTTAGAGGTTATATGAGCATAAACATTGCTCACATATACTAACTAAGTATTAAGGCGCCTGCAACGTTACTCCTTACCGTGTAATAGTAGCCGCGCAGTAGACCCGAGGAATAACATCCGGAGCCAACGTCGTGAAGAGACATCACAGCAGCCAAAAAGCCACGAGAGAGAGAGAGAGAGAGAGAGAGAGAGAGAGAGAGAGAGATTGATTGATTGAAGTATTTATTGAGTAGTTGGGGCTACGCCCTGTATACACAGCGATATGTTATGAAAACGCAAAATAAGATAAAAAAATGTGTTACAAAGCAAATTAAAATTAAAATACAAGTATAGCAAAAAATAAATAAATAAATAACGCATTAAATATAAACAAAATAGATTAAAATAAAATAACATAATAAATAAAAATCTCAATAACAATGTAACAACGTAAATGAAATAAAAATAAACATAACAAATAATAATTAAAAATATAATAACAATAATACAATAACAATATCATGCAAAGCTTATGCATAATGCAAAAAACGCTAAAACGCTAAATCGCAAAACGCTAAAACGGTAAGACGCAAAAACGCTAAAACGCTGCAAGTGAGGGCAGATGATGCTCTCGCGACAGACTCTCAGCTCCCATGCCTGTCGATCAAGCTCGTGAAGATGTGTTAAGAGGGATGATTTAAACGAGGACAATGCTAAGGGATTAAAATCAGTGATAAGCAGATGATTAATGAGTTTAGTGGCTGTGATGACAAATGAATTGTTTAAAGCTTCTGTTCTGGGAGGACGAAAGGAAAGGGAAACAGGAGGGTGACGTGAGGATGATCGAACAGTAAGATGATTATTAGATCTTAATGTGAAATAAGAGGCTAAGTATGTGGGCGAATTATGAGCTATGATATTATAGGCACATGACCCAATGATAAATGCTCTTCTAAGTTCAACCGACAGCCACCCCAATTCAAGACGAAACGGAGTCACATGACCTCTCCATGGTATGTTGCCCCACACAAAGCGGACACATGCATTCAAAAGTCGTTGTAGCTTTAAATTCTTAGAATTATCCAGATTATCATATACAGCGCAGGCGTAGTCAAAGTGAGGGAAAACGAGAGTTTCCACCAAGTATTTTCTAGTCTGACGTGAGAGAGCACGCTTTAAAAAGCGAAGTGAGTATAATACATGGTGAACTCTTTGTGAGATTGACGCCACCTGTCTTGACCAATCAAGCGATGGTGAGATCCACAACCCCAATGACTTAATCTCATCTGTATAACTCACGAAATCCTCGCCGATCTTTACTCTAGGAGCAGTGTGAAGGTCAATCCTAGAAATGAAGGCCTGACTACCCAGGATCATCACTCTAGTCTTATCAAGGTTTAATTTAAGACCATTTGCTGTTGCCCAATTATAGACAGCACTAGCGTCCTCCGAAATACAATTCACACCATGGGCCAGATCAGCAGGATAACAGGAGTGATAAATTTGTGTATCGTCCGCAAAAATCATGTGTTTAGAGTGCTTTAATACTAGTGGTAGATCATTAATAAAAACAGAGAATAATAAAGGACCGAAAACACTCCCCTGAGGAACGCCACGCGATGTTTCACGCCAAGATGAACAAACCCCCTACTCGTCAACAATAGCCTGGGAGCGTCCCGAAAGATAATGATAAAACCAGTGAATAACAGTGTCGGAACATCCCATTGATCGCAATTTAGATAACAGGAGAGGGTGAGGTACTGAGTCGAATGCCTTAGCGAAATCAAACAAGACAAGTAAAGTAATCTTACGACTATCTATAGCTCTCCGAACATCATCCAAGACGCCTAGCAATGAAGTTTCCGTACTATGGCCTCTACGAAAACCAGCTTGTCTTTCGATAAAAAGATTATTTGTCTCAACAAAACGTGGTCGTGGACCAACTTTTCAAGCAATTTCGAGATTTCACATAGTTTAGCTATGGGTCTAGTGTCCGATGGCGAGATCATCCTATTCGACTTGGCCAAAGGAAGCAACAATGATTTCTTCCATGAGTCAGGATAGTACCCCAACGAGAGCAATTCGTTGAATATAAAGACTAGATGAGGAATGATATGAGGTGTAAGAAGTTTAATCATGGGCACTGAAATACCATCAGGACCAGTAGACTTAGAGGAGACGTTGCTTATGATTGTCAAAACTCTTCTCGGAGTAACCATCTCAAAGGTGAATGTGGGAGCCAATGGAGCCAGTGATTGAGCTAATGTAGAATCGAGATGAAGATGATTAAGTGGAGAGTCAGAATGAGAGATGTTGGCATAATGAGCGTTTAATTGATCAACAGAAAATTGCTTTAATGGTGATTGCTTTGAACAGGTGGCCAATCCAAGACGCCTAAGTTCCTTCCACAACACCGCCGTATTAGTAGACTTATTGATTTTGTCATTAAGATAATTGAATTTAACCGTATCAATAGCATTGCGGACAGAGGACCTACGTGATTTAAACTCAACATAATGAGAGTGTAGACCTGAGGACCGGAACCTCCTGAACGCAGCATTACGTAATTTGATGCCCTCTTTAATTTCATGAGTGATCCATGGTTTAGGTAGATTTTTAACAATGACGAGTTTATGAGGTGAAATTTTATCAAATGTTTCGATGATTATGAACGAGAGATTATTAATGAAATTAGCTATGGTAGATGAAGGATTAGTAAAAGAAGCAGAGTCAGTGTTAGTGATGTCAGGTGATCGAGAACATGTGCAGGACTGTGAAACTAGGGTGGGGTTAAGTGAACCAGATGGAATCTGAATCTCAGATGAAGTATTAACTTTCGCCAGAAAGAGCGAAGCAACAGCATGAGGATCGACCCCTCCAAGATTACGCGACCAGAACCTCCTGAGAGCTGAACAGGCTTTCATAAGATTAAGTACCAATACAATAGAATCATGTCCCGCTATGAAAGGCTCTGTTGACTTAAAATACGAGAAGTCAGGAGGAGGATCACGAATAATGAAGAGATCAAGCCAGGTATGAGAAGAGTGAATCATGTTATGAGTATGATGAGTAGGTTCAGATTGAACGAGGTGAAGGTTCAGCATCCGGATAGAAGAGTCCAACATGGCGGCCGACCCATCAGAAGCCCTCATGTTAATGTTGAAATCCCCTGTGATAACGACTTGATCATATTGAGGGAGAAAGTCAGAAAGTGCATTAAAAAACGCCAATGGATAGGCCGCCGTTGGCCTCCTATACACCAATGCAAAAAGTAAAGAGATAGACTGACTTTTGACTTTCAAAATGATGTATTCTGGTGTATTAGTAAATTGCGGATCTGATTGGGCCAATAGCCCGATCGTGAGCTCATCTTTAATATATGCAGCTCCACCCTCCTTCCCTACTCTGTCTAACCGATGAAGAGAATAGCCAGGAATGAAGATGATAGAGGACGAGTCATGTTCTGTAAGGAAGGTTTCTGTGAGCGCAATGATGTCATAATTTAGTGGAACAATGAGTGATTCAATGAAAGCAAAGTGCGTTTTAAGACGGTTGACATTACAGTGAAAAATGGAGAATGAGGATGAATTTCTATGAGACCCCTTGCCAGCTGAACTTCATTTGCTCATGTTCGGATTAGGAGAGGAGGGAGACAGGTTTAACAGATCAGATTCAGACCTTATAATGATAATAGGGCCTCCTTTTACTTTACGCAAACAAACATTATAATTACCAATAGTAGGTCGCAGGTAACCTAATGAAGACGCTCTATGTAGCGTGTTAACCCATAGGTCATGGAGAGGCTTAGGCCATAATGCTCGAATATAGACGTTAGAGTTTCCACCTGAGCCAAAAATAATGTGCGCCGTTTTGTCTTTTAAAAAGTGCGATTTTTCAAGAATTAAATCTCTAATAGAAGGTGTAGAAACTCTAAAGACTAGGCCTTTGAATTTAACAGTAAGAGAAGATTGGGCCTCAAGTTGAGTATTAACTTTTGCATGCTTCCACGGTCGATAATCGATGACATGAATGGATAACTGAGGAAGATTAATAGCTAAAAGGATCCGCTCAACCAGCTCTTTTTCCGATAATGTACAATCAGTGGGTATTCCCAATACGAGAATTTCCAACGTATCACGCTCTAAAAGGTTACGACCGCTCCCTGAATTTAAATTACAATTATTACCATTAATATTATTAATATTATTAGAGGCAACGCCAGAATCTATTGAATTATTTGAAGTTAAGCTGTGTTGACCCGATAATTTTTCAAGAGCTAGCAGGCGCGAATCTAGATCCTTAATACTAGAAACTGTTGAAAATTGTAAATCCTTAATGTTAGATACTGTCGAAGACTCAATAAGCGAAACTCTGTCTGACAAGGATTTTAAGTCGTTTGATAAATCTGATACTGTTTTCTCAATTCGAGAAACCGAACGCGCCAGAGTATCCTCAATACGCGAGGCAAAGTCAGAGAAAAGAGTAGACATATCGACGGGGCTGACGTTGGAACCCGACTGACTCGACGAGCGGTGAGGCGAAGCATTGCCGCGCGATTGCTTGGCAACCTGTGCGTAAGGCGGCGAGGTGGGCGAGGCCACGTGCTTGGCCGACCCGGCGGTGGGGGAACGCGCTGTCGTTACCTCATCACGCGCCGCGTCACTGTGTTGCGGGAGAGACCCGGGAAGTGCTGCCCCCGTCAATGAGTAGGACGAGTTAGGCGCCTTCGCACGCCAGCAGCATCTAGGTTCGCTCGTACCTGGTGACGGTGCGACAATTCGTATGGAGCGTGTTGTTGCAGTTAGCACAGATTTCTGCGACGTCCTTCTTCAAAATTCTCCTTCCACAGACAAAGCACAAGTTTCTGGTCGACTGCTGCATCTTGATAATGATGGAAAAGACTAACTTGCGAAATATTTGAACCTGTGGCTTCGGTCAGTGACGTTAGAGGCGCTGGGTACGTCTGCGCGAATCGAACCGTCCGCCAAGAATGAGACAGCGTAACTGAGTTTTCTCACTTAACCTCCAGTTTTGACGATAGATTTAGACGGCAGTTATAGACTCCAGGAGTCACTAATTAAGATACCTGTATAAAACAGCTAAGTAGCTCCTGTAGGAGTCTAATTTGTTGGTGCTAAAACTTGGAAAAACGATATGTGTAATAGTAATAAAACTCAATACGACGGAGTGAGAAGAAGAGCGTCTGCGCTACCCACCAGAGAGAGAAAGAGAGAGAGAGAGAGAGAGAGAGACAGACACACAGAGAAAGCGATACGCACTCGCTTACGCCGAGCAGCCACGACCCGTCAGCCACGACAGTAATATTCGCCGTCCACCTGCAAACCAACTCAGAGGCCTACTAGCCGATAAACAACAAGGAACGAGGTAATAATACCAAAACAGCAGCCCTCGTCGTCGCCAACTTGTCCTCGTCGTCGTCGTCGTCATCTCGATCGAACAGCATAGCAGAACGCCGAGAACAACATCAAGCCGCTCTCGCTATAAGGCCGCGCTCGCAGTGCGCGGAGACGGTCGCGACGCATGCGATAGCACGAGAACACGGCCGTGAGCGGACGCAACGCGTAGATCGTCTCGACCGTTTTTCGTAGTAGAAAGAGAGTTTGGAGATTGTGTACCGAGTGCAACCTAGAGAGAGAGTTCGCCGTGCAAGGTTTGTGCAACGTGCTACCCTATATCCGTGTCCCTCTCCTCATAAAGTGTGTGTGTTGCTATTGCCCCCTTTTCCCGCGTATCTGCACACGTGGCCGGCGTCGCCATTTTTGGCGATCGAGCGGATATTCGTTCGCGTAGTCGTTATATCGCCGTACGTTTAATTCCCACGAGCCCAGAATACAAGCCATTAATTACTCTTAACTTTATTACGCTTTAATTAATAATCGCTAGCAGCCGTCCAAGTAGCCGCAAACGCGACTGGCAACCGTGTAATTAAACCTGTATTTAGTTAATAAAATCTCTTATTTTTATAACTGATATAGACTTTATCACCCGCACCCCAATCCCCAGTACGGTGTGACAACAACATTATTTTGCGTAAACTCCAGCACGCTAAATAAGCACGCTGGATTTAAGCAGCGCATATCATCAGATTCCGATGAAAAAGGGATCGGGACATCTGACGGCTTTCACGGTGCCTGGCTTAGGCTTATATGAGTTTACTCGGATGCCGTACGGTGAGGCGGGCGAGGGGGCGCTACGTTTCAACAGCTGATAGATAGGGTGATAGGTCCTAATCTTGAACCGTACGCGTTTTCGTATCTCGATGACGTCATTATAGTCACCGAGTCGTTCGAAGAGCATCTCAAATGGCTTGAGTATGTCGTAAAGCAGATTTCCGCCGCAGGACATAAGATAAACCGTGAGAAAATGCGAATTTTGCCGCAACGAGATTAAGTATCTCGGCGTGTTGGTGAATCGCGATGGATTTTGCCCTGATCCGGACAAGATAGCGCCGATCGAGGATTATCCCGCGCCAACTAACCTCAAAAAGCTACGCTCTTTCCTCGGCATGGCTTCATGATTTAGGAAGTTTTTAGAGGATTTTGTTATGCTTGCGGAACTGCTTACCAAGTTAACAAAGAAAAATGTTAAATTTGAGTGGGGCGAAGAGCAACAGTTCGCTTTTGAACAAATCAAAGCGTTGATAGCGTCTGCGCCTGTCCCCCATCGGCCATCTTTCGAGCATCAGTTCGATATTTAGACTGACGCTAGCGACACTGGCTTAGGAGCGGTTTTAACGCAAACTATCGACGGAGAAGAGCGAGTACTTAGTTTCGCCAGTCGTACGTTAAACGCGGCGGAACGTAACTACTCGGTTACCGAACAAGAGTGCTCAGCTGTATTATGGGCCGTGGAAAAATTCCGCTCGTATGTAGAAGGTTATCGCTTCAAGGTTATAACTGACCACAGCAGTTTAAAATGGTTGTGCAACTTGCGTAACCCTACTGGACGCTTAGCGCGTTGGGCACTTAAGCTCCAAACCTACGATTATGAGATCGAACATCGTAAAGGGTCTTTTAACGTTGTGCCTGATGCCCTCTCTCGTGCATTCGAAAATGACTCGGATTGCAACATCGCTACAGTGAGTTTGCCGTATGACACTCAAGATCAGTGGTATACGCAAAAACTTGCGAATATCAGCGGAAATCCGGGAAAGTACCAGGACTCGAAGGTGCTTGGAGGCAGATTGTATCATTATAAGCCTGACCCTACCATCGATGACTATTTCGAAGACGAAAACGCTTGGAAACCTGTGTACAGCAGGAGACACGCCAACAAGTTCTTTGTGAGAATCATGATTAGCCAACTGCTGGACATCTTGGCCGAAACAAAACGTATCAGCGGATAGCGCGATACTATTATTAGCCTGCGTTGCTTAAAGATATTGCCGAATTTGTGCGAAATTGCTCGATTTGCCAGCAGTGTAAAGTGCCACAGCAGGCTCCTGCAGGTCTCATGGGAAATCGTGTTATTTCGCGTCCATGGAAAATCGTTGCAGGTGATATCATGGGACCGTTTCCACGTTCTTCGCATGGATTTAAATATCTTTTAATATTCATGGACTTGTTCACTTCGGACGGAATTAGCGCGTTTTCATGCGTTTCGGCGTGCCTGATGTTTTTCATTCCGACAATGGCACGGAGTTTAAGAATGCTGCTATGGAGCAATTCTTAGCTGAACACGGTGTGGTTTATACTACGATTCCGCCTTACCATGCACAGGCTAATCCTGTAGAACGCGTTAATCGCACGATAAAAACGATGATTACATCGTTTATCGAGGCGAATCATAAAACATGGGACGCTCACATCTCTGAGCTCATGTTCGCGTATAATACCGCCGTGCAAGATTCTACCGGCGCAAGTCCTGCTTTCCTAAATATGGGAAGAAACCCCATTCCGCCGAAAAGCTTGCGGAAAACAAAAGATCGAGCCGTCGCCGACAGCGAAGCCGCAGCAGCTGTTCAAAATTGGCAACAGCGTATGCAAACTCTGTCAGGGCTGCAAGCTCAAGCTGCTGAACGAGCGACATGCGCACAAGCACGTCAGGCCGAATATTATAATTCAAAACACCGCCATGTAAAATTTGCCGTGGGACAAAAAGTTTCTAAGCGGAATAGTGTACTTTCGTCCACTGCCCAAGGCATAGCTGCCAAGTTAGCTCCGTAGTACATCGGTCCTTTTATTGTTTCGGCGTTACTCGGCCCAAACGTGGTACAGATCATAGACAATCATGGAAAAGAAGCTGGTAAATGCCACATCAGTGATATTTAGCCATTCTACGAAGACCAGACGGACGTATCTGTGGAGAGTAGATTAAATCGAGAGGATGCGACGAGGGACAGCGAGGGATTAAGCGCAGAGCGAAGAGCTAGCGCTGAGTCCAACGATAATGATCCTGTGAGCGCGAACACACTGCATAAACGAGGTGGGCCGCGCAAAACTCGGGTAATTATTAGTCGTATGACTGCGGTTGATCGCGCTCCTACTAACGAGCGATTACATGCGAACACTAATGTACACGTGAATCCTCCGATGACGGAAATTAGGCGCGGAAGGCCGAAGGGGACAAAGAACAAGCCCATATCCCCGGTGGAAACGATCGAACAGCGCACTCGGTCGCAGAAACCGTAATGTTCCTTTGAGCGATTGATGTATCTACGCGTACCTTTTCTCCGATTTTGTAATCTTCGTAAGGCGTATTGCTCTTAATTGTTGTTATAATAAAGAGAGAATTCTTTATCTGTTGGTCTGCTTAACATTTTCTTTTATTTGATGTTTTGCTGTTAAATATGTCCAGATGCTGACCCACAAAGAGTCCATTACTATAAAGGTCGTGGACGAGGCCACGATGGCGGAGGAAGTAGCAGAGGCAATCTCTGCGGTGATCGGGCTAAATATGGTACGTTCTAGGAATATAAAGCTTAGAAGGTCATATGGAGGCACTCAGATGACCAGTGTCCTTCTTCCCGCATCAGCAGCAAAAAAGTTGCTACAGAATGAGAAGCTTCGGATAGGCTGGGTCAACTACAGGGTTCGGCTCCGCGAACCGATCTAGCGTTGTTACCGATGCCATAAGGTCGGTCACTTCGCAAAGGCTTGCAAAAGCGCAGTCGACCGATCATCGCAGTGTTTCCGTTGCGGCCAAGAGGGCCACAAAGCAGTGGATTACGCGGCGGATAAGAACATAGCCGCGCCTAGGGTTGACGCATCTGACAGAAATAGTTAGGGTGCTACACATCAACCTAAACCACTGTGCTGTGGCCCAGGATCTGCCGCCACAGTTGGTCAGAGAAGAGCAGGCCGACATTGTTATCGTCAGCGAGGAGTACAGGGATCTCATTGAATCGAAATGGGTGAGTGATGCCACTGGCACAGCGGTCATCTGGGTATGTGGAAACATGCATTTATCCGGAAAAATGGCCGCTACCCTCCCCAATTTTACCTGGGTGGAGGTGGCGGGTATGCGAATATACAGTTGCTACCTACCAACCAGTGATAACACCGACGGATTTATGGGATGCCTTGATGCCATCGTTACTAGTGCAAGGCCCTCCCGGTTGCCAATAGTCATCGGAGGGGATTTTAATGCTTGGGCGAAAGAATAGGGCAGTACGAAAACTCAAAAAATGTGATCTTTTGAACGGTGATAGATCAAAATCGATTGTGGCGTCGTCGTCTTTTTTTTTGATATTCAATATTTCCGGGTGTCCTATCTCTTCGAGATTTTAAAATTAAAAATTGTAACCTAGGTAGATAAGTTCTAAAAATTATATTAAACAAAAGTTGTTTGTAATATTTTTTTAAAAATTCAATAGATTTTGATATAAATGGCTTTGAAAATAGCAATTTTTTTGAAAAATTTCCATTTTTCATGGTGAAATAACTCGTAGGCAAATTATTTTTAACACCTAAAATTTTTTTCTATCTTCTGGAAGATATTTTCAGCCTGTCCTCAAATTTTCGAGCAATTTAAAATCTTCATCGTACCACTTGACGTGAAATGGCCTATATATATATATATATTGTCACACCGCACTGGGGATCAGGGTGCGGGTGATAAAATTAATATCAATGATAAAATAACAGAGAATGTATTATATGATATAAATTAGATACACGGTTGCCAGTCGTGCTCGCGGCTAAATATTAACGGCTGCTAATTATTAATAATAACGCTTAATTAAGTATAACGGCGTGAGGGCTCGATATTTGGCTCAGTATAATTTCACGCGCGGCGATATAGCTGTTGCTCGATCGAATATCCGCTCGATCGACGAAAATGGCGACGCCGGCCACGTGTGCGAATACGCGAAAAGGGGAATAGCGGCACACACACCTTACGAGGAGAGAAACACGGATAGGGATAGCACTTTGCACCAACCTTATATTACAATCTCGCTCTCTCAGTTGCACCCGGTACACACTCTCCGGACTCTTAGTATCGTACGTGAAGAACGTGGAAAAAATGGCTCAAATCTCGCTTCGTGCGTCTCTATACGTCTAGTCACGGCCGAGTTCCCGAGCTCTCTGTGTGCCTTCGTCCTGCGAGAGCGCCGCGCGCATGCGTCGCTAACGCCTCCGCGCAGTGCGAGCGCGGCCGTATAGCGAGAGCGGCTTGATGTTGTTGTTGGCGTTCTGCTAGGCGGTTCGAGTGAGACGACGACGACGACGACGACGACGACGAGCTGGCGACGACGAGGCTGTTATCTGATAATTATAACCACGTTCCTCATTGTTTATCGGCTAATCGTTCCGTGAGTTTATTTCCAGATGGGCGACGAACCTTACTGCCGTGGTTGACGAGTCGTGGCTGCTCGGCGGATGCATGTACGTGTCGCTATCTCCGTCTCTCTCTACTTCGTGGCTTCTTGGCTGCTGAGACGTCTCTTCACGACGTCGGCTCCGGAGGTTGTTCCTCGGGTCTACTGCGCAGCTGCTATAATACGGTAAGGAGTAACTTGACAGGTGCCTTGTTATTTAGTTAGTATATGTGAGCAATGTTTATGCTCACATAACCTCTAACCCTGGCTCCTATACACCTCTACTCCTGTACACAGTCTTGTGTACTCCTATCTGCTCCTTAGTCTTGAAACATACTTATTATTATGCCTTACAGGTTGATCTCCCTGTACGAGTCCGTTGCTGTTGGATGGCTCCTTCAGGATTGAGGCTACTACGGATATGCTGTTACAATTGCTGCAACAGCCGTCTTCTTTGTATTTTGGACCTCGATGCCCTATCCATGCTCTTATGCTGCCTTCGCACTCAGCTGATGTCTCCAGGCTCTCCGAGTGCTGTTCGCCCTGCATGTAGCCTCTTGGTGGCTGCTGGTTTCCTCGACTTCTGTGTGTGCTGGCTCCGCTTCTATTCCAGGGTGTAGCTTGTTCGGCTTTAAAGGATTATCTGCTGTAATAGGTAGCTAGGGATATGTGTGCTCGGTGCTAGATTTATTTAATATACGGTTTAGGTAGGAATTGGGTAATAGGTAGGTAGGAATGTGTGTGTGCTCGCTATGCACCATGACAGGCACACTTGCCTTGTCACAATATATATATCTATAATATATAAATATTTCGCCGCCGCCGCCGCCGCCGTGTCTAAAAATTCAGAATTCAACATATATATATATATATGTCATATATATGTTATATATATGTTATATACATATATGTCATATATATATATTATATATATATGTCATATATATGTTATATATATGTCATATATATGTAATATATATATATGTTTTATATGTATGTAATATATATGTATATATATATATATATATATATATATATATATATATATATATAAATGTGTGTGTGTGTGTGTGTGTGTGTGTGTGTGTGTGTGTGTGTGTGTGTGTGTGTGTGTGTGTGTGTGTGTGTGTGTGTGTGTGTGTGTGTGTGTGTGTGTGTGTGTGTGTGTGTGTGCCTGTGTGTGTGTGTGTGTGTGTGTGTGTGTGTGTGTGTGTATTCAATATTTCTGGGCGTTCTATCTCTTCGAGATTTTAAAATTAACAATTGTAACCCAGGTCGATAAGTTCTAAAGATTATTTTGAACAAAAGTTGTTTATTATGTTTTTTCAAAAAAATCAATAGATTTTGAGGTAAATGGCTTTTAAATATAGTAATTTTTCTAAAAAATTGAAAACTTTCCATTTATCATGGTGGAATAACTCTTAAGCAAATTATTTTTAACACTTAAAATTTTTTTTTGTGATTATAACTTGAGAGAATGTCTATTAGTTTACTTATTCTTGATAAAACTCTTAACATAAAAACGGACCTAAAATTTAATGTAATGTTTTTAAAAAAAAATGCACAATTTTTCGAAGATAAAATAAATATTAATCAAGTATAACATACACTTTTCCAAATATCTATATGTGAAATATACAATAAGTTAAAAATTAAATACATTAATTATTGCATTTTTAAGATAATTCTATTATAAACAGTAATGGCAAAAGAAAATTCAAATTTTAATAGTGGCAATATAAAATACGAATTACATTTGAAAAGTTTTTCGATAATTATTAATTTAGTAGCATTTCATTTAAATATTATTTAAATCAAAATTGAAAAATTGTATTGATATATAAGTGAGTAGATTACGTATATTTATATAAAACAATATTTTAAATAAACAAGTATGTATTTATTAGAAACAAAAGGTTATTTAAGGAATGCCTTTGTTTATAATAATTAAAATAAATATATGGGGTCTGTAACTAAAGGGAAAAATAAATTGGATATAATTATGGATTAAAACGTAAATTTTGAAAGAGGGTGCAAATTATGAATTACGGGAGAAATGGAAGAAACAGGTTTTTATTTATATGCCGCTAAAATGTTATAAATAATACTCTAAAACTAATACAAAAATTAATTTAATTAAGAAGAAAGTTTTATTACTCTAAAAGTACAAAATACTAATGACATATAGAACTCTTGGCGATGACCCTTCGTCATTAAATAAATTAATTTTAGGAGGTAAAGTTCTATTTAGATCTGTTTAAAATAATCTAAAATTTTAATAGGTTTTTACTAAATACTACAATTAAATATATGCACTTTACTATTTTTGGTAAGTTAATAAAATACGTGGAAATTAGTGATTTTATGAGGTTTATGAGGCATAACTTACACCAGCGGTCTTGGCCAATAATGTAACCGCCGCCATTCGAAAGCTCTCAAAAAATGTGATCTTTTGAGCGGTGTTAGATCAAAATCGATCGTGGCGTGGTCGCCTTTTTTTGATATTCAATATTTACGGTCGTTCTATCTCTTCGAGATTTTAAAATTAACAATTGTAACCCACGTAGATAAGTTCTGAAGATTATTTTGAACAAAAGTTATTTGTAATGTTTTTTCAAAAAAATTAATAGATTTTGAGATAAATGGCTTTAAAAATAGAAAATTTTCTAAAAAATTGAAAAATTTCAATTATTCATGGTGGAATAACTCTTAGGCAAATTATTTTTAACACCTAAAATTTTTTTTCTATCTTCTTAAAGATATTTCCAGCCTGTTCTCAAATTTTGGAGCGATTTAAAATTTTCATCGTACCACTTGACGTGAAATGGCCCATATATATATATGACGCAAAAAAAAGTTGTGAACATAACTTGAAAGAATGTGTATTAGTTTACTCATTCTTGATAAAACTCATAAAATGTTTAAACGTATACTCAATAATATAATAACGGATCTAAAATGCAATGTAATGCTTTAAATACAGATGCAAAATTGTTTGAAGATTAAATAAATATTAATCAAGTATAACATACACTTTTCCAAATATCCATATGATATATACAATGAGTTAAAAATTAAATATATTAATTATAGCATTTTTAAGATAATTCTATTATAAACAGTATAGGCCAAAGAAAATTCAAATTTTAACAGTGGCAATATAAAATACGAATTATATTTGAATAGATTTTCAAAAACTATTAATTTAGGAGCATTTAATTTAAATATTTTTTAAATTAATATTTCAAAATTGTATGGATATATAAGTGAGTAGATTATGTATATTTATAGAAAACAATATTGTAAATAATCAAGTATGTATTTATTAGAAACAGAAGGTTTTCTAAGGAATGAATTTGATTATAATAATCAAGATAAATATATGGGCTCTGTAACTAAAGGAAAAAATAAATTGGATATAATTATGGATTAAAACGCAAATTTTGGAAGAGGGTGCAAATTACGAATTACGGGAGAAATGGAAAAAACAGGTTTTTATTTATATGCCACTAAAATTATATAAATATTTCTATAAAATTAATAAAAATTAATAAATAAATTTATTTATTTAAGAAGAAAGTTTTATTACTCTAAAAGTACAAAATATTAATGCCATAGAACTTTTGGCGATGATCTTTCGTCATTAAATAAATTAATTTTAGGAGGTGAAGTTCTATTTAGATCCGTTTAAAATATTCCAAAATTTTCATAAGTAGTTACTAAATACTACAATATAGTATGTATATGCACTTTACTATTTTTGGTAAGTTAATTTTTCATTAACATTTATAATTATTAAAATATAAATTTAAGCTTTATAGGAATTCATATAGTTTAAAATTTACAGTTAACATTTAATGTCTTTATTTTTTTTATTACTATTATTCTGATTTCATTATACTAAATTTTGGTAAAAACTTTTATTTATAAATTATAATCGTATTTAAAAAAAAATTAAATTTTTGGTATATAACCCAATGCATTATAACAGTACCTCCAAGGTGTTGTGTGAATCGGTTTAATTTCTAAGGTGTCCATGGTAGTGAAAAAGTAATATAATTTAAAACATTACTTAAAATAAATTTATTACGAAAAACCTTTTTCGAAATTAAAAATAGGGGGTTGGCGCGCGAAGCGCGCAGGGGGGCGAAGCCCCCCTAGTATATATATATATATATATATATATATATATATATATATATATATATGTTGAATCCTGAAAACTTAGACACAGCGGCGGCGGCGAAATATTTATATAATATATATACAATATAATAGCTGAGAGTAGCACAGAAGCTCCCTCTTGCGGCCACTTCTCAAACAACTTGCCAAAAATTTTTACCTCTGTTGGCGCTCTCTCAAGGGCTGAAAAAATTTCGTCTGTTTCTATCTTTCGCATCTCTCATGGCACTATCTCTTTTTGTTTGCATCGAATGAAAAAGAGAGTGGAAATAGCAAAATTCGAGGAACGGAAATCAGCAAGCAACTTTTAAAAACATCGATTTTCTTCACTATGCATTTATGAATTCGAACCGGTTTTATTCTAAATTGAAGAATTGAATAAAAAAGAGATCTGAAATTTGTCATTGCACAAACACATAGTATAATTCTATGTTAACGAAAATATAAAAAATCTGAGGGGCTAGTTAGCTTATAATAAGGGCTTAAGCACCTCCATACTTGCGTCCAGGCGCTATCGCGCCTTTTGATTGTTCGCTCACAATAATCTGTATGTATTGAAAAACATAAATATTTTTTAATAAAAGATATAGCCTGAGGAGGATGGAAAATATCCATCGAAACGTCGCCAAATAAATAACATCTTGGTTTGTTCACCACTATCAACCTAATATCCTTACTTATAGTATCATAATTCTTATAGTGGTTGTAAGATTAAAAATCCACCGTTCTAAACGTTTAAAAATTAATATTTTATAATTGTATAATAATATTTGTATTTTTAACAACATACAAGAGATAAGATTGATACTGAAAAAAGTGGAGCTGCTTTTCTATTACTCCAAAGTAACTACTTGAATTTTTTGCAATGATCATGCTAACAGATTCATCGTTAAAAGACAACAAATATACATTGCTATTAAGATTTCGGTTAGTTTTCCAGATATTTTAATCAAACGTGGTCTCAAAGGTTTAGACCTACTCTGGAAACTTATAGGCAGTTTCTGACTATAAAAATACATGATTTAGACGGTATTTGGTTTTCAGAGTCCGAAGCAGAATAGCCGATTTTCACTATTTAAGGTTTAAATGGCTTGCAAGGGTGTGACAGCATATATATATATATATATATATATATATATATATGTAGGATATTCCACACGAAGTGGTCCGATCAAAATTTTAAAATGCTCCAAATTTTGGGTACACATTGCAAATAATTTTCAGAATACAGAAAAAAATTTTTAGATACTGGAATCTATTTGGTCAAAAGTTATTCTAACCTCAATAAGTGGATTTTTCCAAGTTTTTTTCAACACCAGCTGGGTTTACCACTATTTAACTCAAAATCTATCAACTTTTACTATAGAACATTATATGTAACATTCGTTGCTAATTGTGTCTAGAATATATTCTTCTAGGTTAGAATTTATAATTTCATGGTGAATGCTATATAACTACATGTCAATATTCAACTTAAAAAAAGTGCAAGTGCGCCACAATTGTTTTGTTTATCCAAAAATCTAAAACAAAGCTTGGAGCAATACCTTTCAAATGGTCTGTAGCATTTTTATGGCCTCCAATTCTGTAAAAAGTTATGATAATTTAAAAAAACACGAAATTTTTTTAAAAATTTAAATGGGAATTACCATGTTAATTTTTGTGAATTTTTTCTCTTTCTTTAAATTATCATAACTTTTTACAGAATTGAAGGTCATAAAAATGCTACAGACCATTTGAAAGGTATTGCTTCAAGCTTTCTTCTAGACTTTTGGATAAAAAAATCAATTGTGGCGCACTTGCACTTTTTTTGAGTTGAATATTGACATGTAGTTTATATAACATTCACCTTGAAATTAGAAATTCTAACCTAGAAGAATAAATTCTAGACACAATTAGCAACGAATGTTACATATACTGTTCTATAGTAAAAGTTGATAGATTTTGAGTTAAATAGCGGTGAACCCAGGTGGTGTTGAAAGAAACTTGGAAAAATTCACTTTTTGAGGTTAGAATAACTTATGAGTAAATAAATTCCAGTATCTAACAATTTTTTTCTGTAGTCTGTGAAATATTTGCAATGTGTACCCAAAATTTGGTGCATATTAAAATTTTGATCGGACCAGTTCATGTGGAATACCCCATATATATATATATATATATATATATATATATATATGATTTTAAATGTATTTTCTATGGAAAATTCAGAAAATTTTACGTTTGTAGTCAAAAATGCACCCTGGAAGCTATATTTATAATTAAAATAACCTTTTCTTACCCGAAATTACACTGTTCTAATAGTCGATAATACAAATTACTATAATAATATGTTTGATTCTTGGTTGATTGCAATACAACAACCAAGAATATCAAACATATCTTACAGTAACCAGTAATGCATGGAATATAAGTAACATTGATTTCTTGGACACAATTTGATTTAAAATATAAAGAATATATAGTAAATACATTATATTTACCTGAATGCTTTCCTTTCTACGTGGTCGCAGACAAGCTAATTTTTTTGCAGCCGCATCAATACTTGCTGCCGCACCCAATAACTCATTTTCAGCAATAACTGTTGGATCATTTGGATTAATTAAATCGATCCCCTTCAAGATTTCTGCTAATGCGACAAGTTCTGTAACGTTTTGAGAAATTTTTCGAGAAATTGGCAGCAATAAGTTTTTACAATCATTCGATCTAGTTGTAATTTGAAGAATAACTTGAAGCAATTCTCTGTAATTCATAGCTATATCATGTCCGACTTGAAGAATTCTAAATTTTAAATCTTCAGATTCTACACAACTTTGTACAGCTGCTTTACAAATAAAAAGCATATCATTGATCGACTTACGACCCATATTTGCAGCTGCGATTATATCGTCTTGTTTACAACTATTTCCAGCAGCTACAGCCTTGGCAGTGGATGTAGTTATATTTTTTGTACACCGCACAATTTCATCTGGAGTAACAGTAGTTTTTAAGCATTCTGATGTCATAAGATTTCTAATTTCTTGAGCGATGGCTTCTATTGTCGACTCAAGAGCACGTGTTCCGCGTGTATGTTCATCTTCCACTGCTTTAACAGTTTTAAGTAATGATGTAACATTCGTAACCATTATCTGAAATAATAGAGTAACAGTATTTTCTTAACATAATGTAATAAAATTTAAGTGTAAATAATCAAAAGAATAATATATTAATAAAAATGTTTATATAAATCGAAACTTAACATAATCTAAGTACATTATTGTATTATTTACCAATATACTAATAATAACTAATAATAATAAGGTGATTAATAACACATATGTAGGTATAAATGTTAACAATATAGGTATAAATTTTGTATGTAGATACTAGTTTTATTTAAGAGCTTTAACCCAAAAGTTTTTCAAATACGGCACATAGTTTTGGGACATTTCTATGGGAAAAAACTACATTATCAGCTATTTAACATTCAAATCGTCAATTTACTGCCATAGAGATTGTAACAGAGTTTGATTATATTAATTAGCCGCCATAAACAATGTAACAATATATAGTTTAATTATGCCAAATGTATAATATCAAATCATCAACGCTACGTTTGAATTACGGAAAGTTGTTATCTGTTACTAACATGTTAATGACACTCTAGCTATCAATTTATAAACATTTGGATACTTTCTTTAAAAAATAAGATAATAGCATATAATTTAAGAAAATGTTTGGCAATTTTTGCGGAAGTCAGGCCAATAAATCGGTATATTCATAAAATAATACATTATGGATACTTTGTTACTCGTACTGACGTATTTAAAAAAACATTATAAGCGGCAAAAAGCGCACAGTGTTCGAAACCGAAAATTTTTTTCCAAAAACCAAGTAACTTTTGATTGAATAAATCAATTTTGATCATTTCAGCGGGAGATGAAAGCTTTTATAATGTAGAATTGAGAAAAATATATCCAAATAATATTGTTAAATACGTGACCATGAAATTCAAGGTTACAGTTGAAATAAAAAATACATTTTTTTTGACAGTGCGAAAATAAGACTGTTAATTTAATTCTTGTATAAATTATTTTCTTTCATACATTATAAAACTCCTTAATTAATTTAATTTGACAAAATCGCGTATAATAAGCGATTTCTAAAAAAAAATCTTTCAAAATAAATATTATACACCTCTTTCACGTTTGCAAATTCTTCAAATTATAAAGTACTTCGTAACCTTATATATCTATGGTAGAACACTTCCTATCACTGCAGTTCAACAAAAATATGCATGAAAATTAATATTTTTTTTATTATTAAAACAAAATTTATATAATTTTTAAACTGAAGTATGTTCGTAAATCAAAAACTATTCTCATGTAATTTGTAATTCAAATTGTATGTTATTCATCCCTATATTGTAAAAATTCTTCTACTTCATCGTTATCTTCTTATGAAAGTCTTCCATTATTATCAGTGTCGTCTTCTACAAATTCTCCTTCATCGTCATGTTCATTTTCACTACTTCTATAATTTGAAAAATAAAATAGATAATTAATTTTTATTGTAAAAAATATAGAAAAACTAATCTACTTTGTAAAACTTACTTGATTTCAAGAAAATCTTCAATACCAACTAAAACTATCTTTTTCTTTTGAAATTTCAACCGATTTTTTATTTCTATCAGAGATATTTTTGGGTCTGATAAGTAAACTGCACGATGGAAAATATGCAGCATTCCTTTTTCTCAAGAACATTGTCTTGCATGTGCTTTAAAATTTTTCCTATAAAGTTTATGCCAAGATTCGCTTGTATCTTCGGCAAAATATGCGATAGAATTTGTTTAGCAATTTGACATGCATGCTTTAATAATTTGTGCATAGTAGGGTTCATACGAGCCCATACGCATACGTATCTGAACAATAATTTTCAAGACCCATATTTTATATATATATATATAATAATTTTCAAGCTTGTCCAATTATAGAAGCAATTTACTTTTCAAAGCTACTAGTACTACTGATATTTTTTCAACGAAATCTTGTCTAATACCTAAAGCTTTTGTGAACAGCTTAGGATTCTTGAAACATCTTCTAGCAACATAACCAGTATTTGTAGTCCCATGTCCTTGTAACACTTGATCAACTCTAACTCCAATTTGATCAAGTACATATATTTGAATTATTCGTTTTTGCTCAGCAAATTTTTCTGCAAAGAAATTATTCATTAATTTAGTGAAAATCGAATAAAAAATAAATAAATTTATTTAAATTTTTTATTTTAAACACTATTTTGTTTTTTATAAAGTAATAATATTTAATATATGTCAGGATTTTATATTCATTAAATTTTCTACATTAAAATCTTGGCAAACAATACTTATAAAAAGCAATAGTTAATTAAATAATTTCATTGCTGGATAACATTTTACGAACATTCTGTTATTCAGTATACATTTAAAAAAATTTTTGTAAATAATTAATTCAATATTTTTCTAAAAACATGTACAATACAAAAAATAATGAGATAAAGATAGATCGCATAGTGTACAAAATATTAAAAATTAAAACATTTTTTAGCGATTATTTTTTGTATACTTTTAACTTTTTGTTTACTTTTATTTTAAAAAATTGTAAAAGTGGAAACTTTACGCTTTCCTCGCCTTTACTTTCCCGCGTAAAAATATAAACTATTGCCAAGATATTGCAGGGATATGAGCAATAGTTATTGCAAACATATTGCCAATATAAAGCCAAACCTCATCCTGCCGCATGTTGGCAATATATTGGCAATAGTTACTATCTAACCACTTCCAAATTATCGCCAACATATTGACAATAGATGTTAAATTTTTTATTTCTTTTTATGGTAATAAATAAGGTTAAAAATTGAATCGGCACTTAGCTAGAATAAGGTAAATTTAAAAAAAATTAAAAAAAAAGTTTATCCGCTCCGGGAATCGAACCTTCGATCTTTAGATCCGGACGCTTATACTTTACCACTGAGCTATTTTGTTATTTGGTCTTTAAGAGTTAATTACAGGTTATAAGTAACTGTTGAAAATACGATTGAAAAGTTTTCTAAGTTCAAATTTTATTAAATCAAATAATAATTCATTTAAAATTTGATCAAATTAAATATCATTAATGAAGTTTGGACTTAGAAAACTTTTCAATCGTATTTTCAACAGTTACTTATAACCTGTAATTAACTCTTAAAGACCAAATAACAAAATAGCTCAGTGGTAAAGTATAAGCGTCCGGATCTAAAGATCGAAGGTTCGATTCCCGGAGCGGATAAACTTTTTTTTTAATTTTTTTTAAATTTACCTTATTCTAGCTAAGTGCCGATTCAATTTTTAACCTTATTTATTACCATAAAAAGAAATAAAAAATTTAACATCTATTGTCAATATGTTGGCGATAATTTGGAAGTGGTTAGATAGTAACTATTGCCAATATATTGCCAACATGTGACAGGATGAGGTTCGGCCTTATATTGGCAATATATAGCCATTATTTTTTTATTGATTCGGCGATGTATTGGCAATATGTTTGCAATAACTATTGCTCATATCCCTGCAATATCTTGGCAATAGTTAATATTTTTACGCGGGTTATAACATTCTACAAAATTTAAAAGAATTTTACCATAAAGAACACTAAAACACGTAGTAAATTTTTTTAATGAAATTACAAGAGAGTATAAAAACTAATAAAAAATCGTGTTTTACTTACCTTTATCTGATTGCCGCACGTCCTAAGCTGTTATAGTGGTTCGATATGCTATGTGAAGTAGGTGTTCGAATGATTTTATTTCACAATATAACAGTCCCAAACCGTACTTAAACGATGATGCATTAACTTAAAAATTGTTATTTAATTTTCCAAAAGCATGAGTCGTTTTTAAGCACATTGGACACCGACTTATAACACTGTTACCAACAATTGTGTTCAAATTCACAAATCATTGTTTCATCACTTTCCTTTTCCATTGCAATTCTAAGAGGACGACAAAACCAGGTGCTCTGTGGTGTCGGATTCATACATGTTTTGCTCGAAACTTCACTTGCCAATATTATTAGCATATTACTGACAAAAAGAGATTCATGCGCATTCATATTAATATTTTCACTGTAATCATAAGTTTGTTGTGGAATGATGTATCCGGAAGAGCTATCAAAGACTATAGTTACGAGCAACTCCAGATTCAACAAGTCATAACAATCCCAGTCGTTTGCTATACTTTCGCATAATCTTTCAGCAGTTTTATTCAGCATTTCTTGTAGAGGGACGGATACTTCAACTTCAGATACGGAATAATTCTGTGGCTTACATTGATTCATTGTTTTCGTAAGATAGTCATAATTAGGTTAAATATTACTTTTTCTCGTGAGACTATCGCTTGAAAAACTAGTAAAAAAGAAAAACTAATAAATTATATAATCAATTTATAATATGCAGATTTTGGACTCTGTTAATAGTTAGTAAGAATTTATAACTTTTATTAGCTCTTCTTAGCTTTTGCTAGATTTTATTAGCTTTTAGGTTTTTTTCAAAAGCAAAAGAAATGTGCGAGTTTAAAAAAGCTAATAACTACTAATAACTTTTTTAAATTATTATATACAGTAAATAAGTATTTAGAATTTTTATGAATATTTACCAATAGCAATCTTTTATTAATAGCTTTTGTTTTTGTGCATACATCACTTAGAAACAGCTAAAAACAGTTAAATACAGGAAAATGCAACAGTTACTATTAGTGTCATTTTGTCGTTTTTCACGATATTTTCCAAATACAAAAATCTAATAAAACCTAATAAAGCTTAGAAATATTTACAAAATTTTAAAAATAACTAATAAAATCTTATAAACATTAGCAAATTTTTTAAACTATTACTAGAGTCCAAAATCCGCACTTTATAAAGTGTTATGAAAATCTAATAAAAGCTAATAACATTTATTAAGTATTTATAAACATTATACGCGCATGATTATTACCGCTAGGGGATTAACAGAATAATCATATTCCAAGAAGAATGCTAAAGCAGACTCGTTCAAATGCCTATTACTGTTTTCAGTCAAATTAGCAATTTCACTAGTGTCACTATTACTATTGCGTTGATCATTGTCATTAATATTGGAATTTTCACCAACAGCATTCAATCGCTTAATTCCTACTCTTGCAGCTATTTCAATTATATGTAAGTTCGTAGAATTCAACAGTTCATTAACTTTATTATATTTTGTTGATTTGCAATATGTATTAATCTCGTTGATTCTCTTTCTTCCTGTATTGACACTTTTCATGTTTTTTTGGAAGGACGACCGTGTTCCCTTTTTGTTTGTGAACGCTTAATTTCCTCGTGCTCTAGACATCTTAAATTATGTATCAATTAAAATAGTAATTTTCATCTTTCATTATCCTTTGTTTATACTAATATATATTTTTAAATAGATAAAGTGCTGTTTTGTTAAAATATAACAATAAATATAATAGTATATTAAGATTGTTTAATCGAAAAGTAAAAATAATCAAATTTTAGTGAAATTCAAAATATATACCCACGTTTAGATTTTAATAAATTTCTGAAAAATTAAATAAAATTAGGAATCTTGTTTTCGGAGTATACAATTTTTTATTATCTATCTCAAGCTCTTATGAGAATGTCTGCAAAAATAAAAGACAAAGTAATTTTGAGTTACGTTTCTTAAAAATTGTATTATGCTTACACACATTGTATTAAAATATGTCAACTTTAATATCAATTGTAAATATATTTGCAATGCTATAAAAATATTTACAACTCAATTAACGAATTAATTACAGTTAAAGCTGTCACGCTGCACTGAGGATCAGGGTGCGGGACTAGTCAAATAAATACGCGGGGAGCTTATAAAATTAACTAAAGGTTTATTAAAAAAAACAATTGATTTGCAACCGAATTTGGACACCACTCGATTGTTAACCTAGCAAATAATTGATTACTCTAACGCAATCGCTTAGCGTAGCGCAGGGGCAAGAAGGGAAACGCGGGAGAGAGTCAACATTAACCTTTTGACTGCGGGGGTGGTCGATATATCGACCACTTAAAATGCACAACATATTTAATGTTTTTAGATCAATTTTGATGTTTTGAATGTATATAAAATAGTTTTATAATTCCTCAAAATATTATTCACTTTGAAAATAGGTATTTCAAGGTCAAATTTCATCCCTAGTAGAAGCGAGAATTTTAGAGTGATTTCTTTTGTAATTTTATATACTGTTTATAAAAAATACTTTAAAAAATCACTGCGGTATCCTTAACCTTGAAAATTTACAGTCAAGGTCATATTTTATTTGCATAAGCAAAAGTTCGATTTAGCTTTTTAGCGTTATTGATGAGGTCAAAACGGGAAAAAAAGTAAAAAAATCCTAAAATTATCTTTGTTCATGAAAATGTCTATTTCGCGATGAGATTTTAGTTTCCAAAACAAAATATCGAGCTTCAACCATATTTTTGAAGGTTACATAAAATGCTGCGGCATTCATTTTCAGCGTGATCTAAAATCAATGACGTAAACACAAAATCTGTTTTTTACTATTTCGGTCTGGGAGTTGGTATATCTTTGTTGTTCGTCAACTGGGTACGAAATAAATGTCATCACTTATTGCAGAAACTCGTCTAATCTTCAAAAATATTTTAATCTCAAAAAATTAATTTATTTTTTATTCATTCATATTTATAAATTTATAATACGATGCAGATTAGTACTTCTCATGCATATCTTATTAGTCTCCAGAATTTGCACAGTATATAATTTTTACTATTGTTACTTTTTGAATATTACACTACTGAATAGTGTAATATTCTATCTTCTATAAAATGGCTGAAAATGAAGCTTGGAGTAGTGGCGAGTCCGAACCAGAAAATGAAGTATTAGAAAACGAGGTTTTAAACAATGGAGCAGAAAATGAAGACATCGGGGAAGTCAAATTGGAAGACTTTTCTTATAAAGAAACTGAATTGTCCGAGGATGCGTATTTTTATCCATCAATCAAAGATTTTCAAGGTAGTTCCGAAATAAATTCGAATATCTCTTTTTCAGGAAATACACCAATTGATTATTTCAATTACTTTTATGATTCTTCTTTGCTCAAAAAAATTGTAGAGGAAACCAATCGTTACGCAACTCAAAATCCCATAACTCGTTCTTCCCACATGAAAGCTTGGTCTCCTACTGTCACAAAAACAGAATTGGAAACTTTTGTAGGCCTTTCCATTCTAATGGGCCATGTCTGTAAAGGCGATTTACAAAGTTATTGGTCCACAGATCTTTTGCTACACACTTCAATTTTTGGCCAAATAATGCCTCGCGATAGATATAATCACATCCTACGATGTTTACATTTTCATAATAATGAAGAAATTGAAATTCATCCATTAGTGAAAATAAAGCCAGTAATAGAACACGTGCAAAGCAAATTTTCAGCAGTTCCTACTCCAGGAAAAAATCTGTGCATAGATGAAAGTCAATTATTATGGAAAGGTAGGCTTCGATTTAAGCAGTGCATTCCTTTGAAGAGAAATCGCTTTGGCATCAAGCTATTCATGATTGTAGACTGCGAGACGGGATTCGTGTTGGGTTTTATTGTTTATACTGGCGCAGACACTGATTATCAAAAGTTTGATTTGGGTGTTACTGGCGATATTGTAGCTCACTTTTTACAATCTTATTTTTATAAGGGTCATGTTGTATACATACACAATTGGTATACATCTCCCACTTTGGCAGAATTTTTACACGATCGTGTTACAGGTATGTGTGGTACAGTGAAAGCAAATAGAAAGGGAATGCCAAAGCTTGAAAGCAAGTTAGTTCGAGGTGAAGTACAAGTCTCTCACAACGATGTGTGGATGGCAGTGAGGTGGGAAGATAAACGTAGCGTTCGTATGCTTACAACTATGCACGAACTTGAATTCTGTGCAACTGGAAAAAAATGTTACCTAACAAAAAAAGATATTATAAAGCCAAGGTGTGTTCACGATTATAATCAAAATATGGGCGGTATTGATAATGTTGATAGACAATTATCTATAACAGAAACAGTGCGAAAAACAATGAAGTGGTATCGAAAGCTTTTTTTTCATCTTATTGATCTTTGTCTATCCAATGCTCATGCGTTGTATAAAATGAGAAACGTGAAAGCTATATCATTTCCTTCATTTAGATTACAGGTTGCTAGATCATTACTGAAACTTGATCCTTCTGCAAGCATCTCTCCTTACAATGACTCTCCCATTCGATTAGTTGGCCGCCATTTCCCGAGGCAAGGTACAAGTCAAAGATGCCACTTGTGCTCTTTGAGCAAGACTCCACGTAGAACGACATACATTTGCCCTAGTTGTGAAACTCCTCTATGCGCAGCACCATGCTTTGAAGAGTACCACACAAAAGAAAGATTACCGTAGAGCCAATCATTCCTACGTGAGAGGCAAGGGGACTCACAGAAAGCAAGCACCCCGAAACGTGAGAGGCAAGGGGACTCACGGAAATCAAGCACCCCAAAACGTGAGAGGCAAGGGGACTCACGAAAATCAAGCACCCCAATGGGATCATCTTTTCGCCACGTCCACGCCGTTGATCCTGGGTTATGCTAAGAGCGAATGTCAGAATATTTCTTGACATCTTGACAAATGTAGCAGATGTTTGTTGCACTTGTTTTAGAAGTGAATGCGACCTTGAGTGTAAATTTTTAAGATCAATGATACCTCAGCTATTTTTTTCAGAATTTTTTTTTATTTAGTCCATGACACTATGTACGAAAATCTTCAAAAAATTCTATCTATGCTAGAAAAAAATTTGACCTTGAAAAATAAATTTTCAAGGTCAAGAGTATCTCTAGGATTTTTTTACTATTTTATTCGTGTTCAGCGCGAGAAATTACATAGAAATACCCTCTAGAGTTTTCCTGGAAAATGAGAAAAAAATTTTACATTGTACTTTACGTTGCCTGCGGGGGTGGTCGATTTATCGACCAGCAGTCAGGGTGGGGACTCTACCTGAAATATCCAATGATCTCATGTATACATTTTGCATTTTATAAAAGGTCGTTTAGTACTAAAATTTTCCCGCAGCCAAAAGGTTAAGATGACGGGAAATAATACGCGCACACACACGCGGGCGGACCGGGAATTCGCGACCGATAGAAAGAAAGGGGAAAGTGCACCATACGCACTCACCTGTCGAAACTGCAACCAACTGATAATTCACCACTTGGTTGACACGCTCTGCTCTCACACAAGGATTTATCGATAAAATGTCGATGTCAGCAAGTAAATCTTTATTTTTTTACGCCGCGACCACACACTCGACCGTAGTTCACGGAGCTCTCTTCTCCGTCGGCACTCAGCTCGTCTCATCCGTGCGCGCATGCGTCTTGTGCTGCTATCGGTACGAGGTGAGAGTTCGTCCGTGCGATCGGCCGTCTTCGTACGACTGCGTCTCTCTTCCAGCTGTCAAGAAGACGATTCAACGGACTACTGCCGACGTAGTGGATCTCCTCCGTCGTTAGCCTGCCATGGGATTGACCTGGAGCTCCCCAGGAATTGTTACAGGTAAGTCGTTAAGCCGTAGGAGTTTATTATTACTTGTTTAGTTAATTTATAGTTGGGAAGGTTAGTGCTCCCCTAACCTCTCAACTCCTATTGATAATTCTTTCTTCCTATGTTGCTGTCCTACCTTCTCTTTCCTGGTTATCCTTTTCCCTAATAATGTGCTTTGTCTCATTTATTATTATCTTCACAGGAATTCTGCACGAGGATCCAGTGGGCTATGATCTTCCAAGGATACCTGCTGTCACTCCTGAGGTTTTGCACCCGATGCAGAGCATTCATCTAGTTACTTCTTCGTTGGATTGTCCTGGTGCTGGATTGCTGGGAACCGGGGAAGGGATGTAGATTGTTCATTCATGGTAATTAGGGTGCTGGGTAGATTACAATAGGTTTGCGTGTGTGTACGGTATCCGGGTCGGTAGTTTCATTAAGGGGGAAAAGCTACGCTAATGCCTTTTTACTATCTCTTTTTATCTTTTGTGACAGGTGTTAAATCACCTTGTCACAAAGCAAAGAACTTTGTAGCTTTTAATAAATTCGTACAGCAAATGAATGGAATTACAACAAGAAGCATGATTAAAACTAACGTTAAACAACTACATTTTAGTTTATTATACTGCAGTTTTTGAAAATTCTTAACAGAGCGTTTTCTATTTTTATACCATTTTTAATAATAGTTAAACTTACAAAATAAAGTCATATTTATTGCATTTACAAGAAATGACTAAATAACCATCGCCATACTTTTTTATTTCCGAAATTTTAATAGTAATAAAATCCGTTTGTATACTTACCTGCTGATTTCTAATTCCAATGAAATCGTAAAAATTAAACACATTTACTAACGTTTCTAATTGCAAAACTACAACTTTCGTTAATAATAATGAACAACCTATACAATTAATGACAGTAACATATTTTAAAATTATTATTTTGTGCTCTTAACTAACGCACTGAACTTGACTGATGCACACTTTACACTACTAAACAAGTTAGTGCATTTCTTGTTGTTTACACTCAACTTACTTGACATTGTCTTCAACTCTTTGGGTTTTGAATATTTCAATGTGTATTTTCGTCTTCACATACTAATCTGTTTTCAAAAATACATACAAATTCTTCTAAGAATCTTTTAAATAAAAATAATAAAGACTTACCTTATAATATTTATTTATTAATTATTGACAAGCATTAATATACCATCTAACATTATATTATAATAGTGCTATAAAAGATGTATAATTACATTAATTTCAAGTACTAACTTGCTATTAGCATGTGTATGAAGAACTAACTTCAACATCACATACGTTTGATTCTAAATTAAATATTATGCAGAAATATAAATGTAGTGACGAAGTTATTGAACAAGCAATTTATTTAAGTACCATTTTGTTTAGAATTATAGAGCTTCTTAATATTTAATTTTGTGTTTTATTAACACCTAGATTTGTCGACTCACGTATGATGTTACTGCGGATGAATTTAAATGTCAATCATGTTAATGCATATATAATTTTATAGTTGATATTTTAAAAGTGAAGTATTTCAGCTTACACTAATCTCATTATCAAGTAGATTAATCAATGACAAAGATGGATAAAAAAGAAACATTTATTTTTAAAGGTGTTTTTTCTTAGATACCAAAAATTATACACGATATTGTACAATAAAATTAATTAAGAAATTCGATAATGTCTGAAAGTCAAAGATATATAAAGAAATTAAATTAACATTCTTATTTTCGAACTATTAAAAAAATTTTTTTTTTTAACTGTAACCTTCAATTTTAAGGCCACATATAAACTATATTATTTTGATACATTTTTTTCTCAATTCTAAATTATAAAAGCTTTCATTTCCCGCTGAAATGATCAAAATTGATGTATGCAATCAAAAGTTACTTGATTTTTGGAAAAAAATTTTTGGTTTCGAACACTGTGAGGCGTATCTGACACGCATAATGTTTGTTTTGTTTTTTAAACTGACATATTTGAAGATATTTGGCAAACCCATGAGATTACTGATGTGACTTGCGCTAGATATTGCTCTTCATAAACCTATACTGCTATTCTTTTATGTTTGAAAATGAAAGTCTAAATGTTTAGTTATCAATCTACTTTTATCGGTCTGCAGAGTCCCCAGACTATGCGGTCAGTTTAGAAAAACATTTGAATTTCATTGACAAAAGACGATTTATACGAAGAAATAGGCAACGGTGTGTAAGAAAAATCTGATTTACTAAATAAGAGAAGCGCAATAATGGAATTTTTAATTGAGTTGAGTAAACGTATACTTGCTGTAAGTTCTCATAGGAAAAGAAAGAAATTCATGGTATCACCATTAACGAGGGAAAAGGTGTTTGCCTATGGAAACCAATTACATTTACTGATACATACAGATTATGCTGAAAATTGGAACGAGCTGCTATAAAATAAAGTAGAAAATGATCATTGAAGTAAATATCGAATTTTAGGATTTACGGTGGTATGTTATTTTGAAAATAATGTAACAGTTGTATGCCAATTGCTGATCATATAAACCATGGTTCTGCTCATCCATTAATGGTTATGAATAAGATAACCATAGAAAAAGTTATCTGTCCTAGAAACGAGACCATGGTACTCATATATTTTTGGAGTCATTGAATCCGAATTCCGGATCAGCTTAGATTCATCAGATCGTTTTCAAGGTCAATTGAAAGCCAAATAATCAAAATTTGTAAAAAGTAAACTAAAAGTATAGTATCTTGGGGTTTTTTGGGTCACTGATTCCAACTCTGGGATTATTATAACCCTATCAGATAATGATCAAGGTCAATTGGAGGTCAAGTCATCAAAATTTATAAAAAGTTTTTTAAACCGTGATTTAAAATCTAGTATTATTACAATCTTATCAGGTCATGATCAAAGTCAATTGAATTATCAACATTTATAAAAAGTAAACTAAATGTATGGTGTCTTGTAATACTCGGAATACCCGCAGACTCGTAACCCGCCCGCCCACCCGTATTTAAGACTCGCGGGTTTAACCCGCATCATAATTGATCGGGAACCCGTTTCAATCGGGTATCCGTAAGCGGAGAAAATTTTTTTGTTAATTCAATAAATAAATTAATTGACTCAATAAAATAAACTTATTTTATAGGTTATGATAAAAGTCATTGTAAATGATAAGAGTGATATAAATGATTCATTATTATTCTTATAGTTTTCAAATATTTATAAAACATGTATGTATATGTAGTAATCTAATTTAAATTCACCTGAAAACACTTTTTAGCTTAGAAACACAACTTTAAATAATGAAATAAACCATTTGGTTTATATAATTTTTCAAAGAAAAATTGTAGAATTAAAGTGTTAGTATTGAAAAAAACAATTTTTTAGAAGGGTTAAAAAAATCTTTATTATTTAGAATAGAACTATTCAATTAACTATAAATAATATTTAATTGATATAAATACGAATTCGTACCAATTTACAATTTATATCTTAACAAAAAAAGAATAATATACTTTATGATAATACATAACTTTAATGTATTTTACGACAAAAGTATTTTAATACAAATTACTGAAATGCACAATAAAATATTTTCATGCAAGTTTCCTATTATATTGCCAAACGATTTTTAAGTGAACCATATTTTTTTATTGTGAAATAGAAAAACTAATAAATTTACATTTTCTATGGCCAGACAGTTTCTTTTTTTCGTGATTATATTGCCTGCTGTAGAAAATACCCGTTCTGAGCTTGCAGATGAACAAGGGATATACAAATATTCTTTAGCTAATTGAGCTACAAGCGGAAAGTTTCTTTCATTTTCTCGCTACCAATTTAAAATGTCACTATTATGATCAATTGACGACTTATTTTTGTATTTTTCAAGTTGATTTTCCCAATCATCGGATTCGGAACGAACGTTAAAAATAATATCTAAGGCTGATTTGATATCAACTGAACGGCTAGTAGGATCACCGATAGTTATCTTCTTCATCGTCGCAATTTTCTTTTCAACAGCATTTAAAATACTTAACTTTTCTACGACATCTTCATGTTCAAGACCTTTATACCGCGGGTCCAAAAAACTAGCTATTTGATGAATTGTAACAGGTTCACCACCATTCTTTTGTCTTGACATGGAAAATCTTTTGTCTAAACTTGATTTTAGAACAGTCTTGAGTTGGAAAAGTATAAGGCTATCAGTATCTTCAGCAGCCAGATGATTATCTATTAAACTGCGAATGATTGGTCGAAGCATAGATATAGTTACACTATTTTCAGCACACAAAACGGTTGTCGATAATTGAAAAGTTACAAGAACGTTTGTCAGTACCTCTATGATTTCCCAATCATTCTCACATACTTCTAAACGCTTAGCTGTTCTTGCTTTACAGACATTTCTATCATTCAGTACTGCTTGAACTCGAATTCGATGTTTAATCAATCTTACACACATAAAATATGTGGAATTCCATCGTGTAGGGCAGCTTGTTGTCTTTCTTGAGAAACATAAAATTGTTGTCCTTCTTAAGAAACATAAAATACCTAAAATTTAAGATAACACTCACGCTTCTGTATAAATGATTACACTATATTATTATGTATTGAAAACTAATACTGCATAAAAATATAATACTCTTCGTGAAACTAAAATATGCGACGGAAATTAAGTTTTTTAATACAAATTAATGAATAAATCTTGTAAGAGATAATAAAAATATATAAATAATTATCTATTTAATAATATTAATCTCATTAAATTCTCTAATAATGCTATACTTAGATGTATAACGTCGTTGTAATAAAATTATATTCACTTCTGTATATAGCGTGTATTAGGATTATGTATAATATTCTGTAAATGATTTATGAACTAACTTAATTTAACGTATGTACATAAACACACAATTTGAAACTATAACTATTTTTTCGTTATTTACATGAAAAATACTATTAAGGAGGTACTACGCTTAAAATTCGTAAAATTAATTTTGACTCAAAAAATTAAATAATTTAATAATTGTCAAAATTTTCGAAACATTTTCTATGATATTTAGATTTATTTAGATCAAAATCTCTCAATTTTTATACTTGTATGTAAATATAAATTCAATAACAAAGAATATTTATTATAACAATTTTTCTAATTTATGTGACCAATTTTAAGTGTATTAGCCCCTTAAAATATGTACAACAGAAAAGTCATTGTTTGTAACATTTGACGGTTTATCAATCCCATAAAAACAAATAAAACTTACGTGTTTGCATCTGATTGCGATACTGTTGTCGTTGTTGACATGCTGTGTTGCTTTGTCAGGTGTTTGCCCATCGCTGACGGAGATCCATCATACGAAAATATTTCGTTACATATATTGCAAGAAGCATTTTTTCCATCATCAGACATGGTAGCATACTGCCAAACCCAACTCGGTTTTCGTGGCATAATTTTCGTAGCACAGTGTATAACAAATAGCGTAACGATGTACTAATAAATTCAATTTATTTCGCGACCTGAGTTGAAACTAGGCAGCGATCTACTAATCCGCATTGCGTAAGATAATTGGTCGAACGTCGGGTTATTAAAGTTTAATTTCGGAGAAATAAATGTGTGTATATATATATATATATATGGGTGGTTCTCTGTGACATCGAAGATGAAAAAAATAAATATTGCTATAACTGTGGGAATATGTTTTAGAGGTATCCAGTAGTTCTCCTGAATTTTTTCAGATTTTTTCTGGGCCATTATTTTAAGTTACAGAGAGTCAAAGTTGACATTTTAGCACTTTTTTGCATTATATGCCCATTTTCATGAATTTTTAGCTCCCAGGGGATGCATTTTTCACTAAAAACATAAGTATGATTTTTTTTGTAAAATTTTCCGAACTTTTCATTAAAAATACTTTTAAAGACATAAATGTATGCTGTCACACTCTTGTAAGCCATTTAAACCTTAAATAGTGAAAATCAGCAATTCTGCTCCGGACTTTGGTAACCTAATACTGTCTAAAAGATGTCTTTTTATAGTCAGAAACTGCCTAAAAATTTCCAGAGTGGGTCTAAATCATTAAGATCACTTATGGTCAAAATATCCGGGAAAAGTGCTCGAAATATTAATAGAAATGTATATTTGTTGCCTTATAACGATGAATCTATTAGCATGATCATTGCAAAAAAATTTGTGCACTTACCCTGAAGTGGTAGAAAAGTATCTTCACTTGTTTCAGTGTCCATCTAATCCCCTGTAAGCTGCTAAAAATACAAATATTATTATACAAATGTAAAAAATTAATTTTTAAACATTTATAATGCTGGATTTTTAGTTTTACATCCTGTATAATCTGAAGGATTACTATAAAAGTATCAACATTATTATTATTATTATTCAGCAATACATTGTTTAGATTTCACAAACTTGTCACTGTCACGTTATCATATTATTCATTATAATTATATATCCGATTTATTTATATATCTTTTGTATTAAATACGTATATTCAGTTATTGTAATAATGATGTTTATATATTTATAGTAATCCTTCAGATTAGTATTATAATTCTTGTAAGGGATATAAAACTAAAAATTCAGCATTATAAATGTTTAAAAATTAATTTTTTACATTTGTATAATAATATTTGTATTTTTAGCAGCTTACAGGGGATTAGATGGATACTGAAACAAGTGAAGATACTTTTCTACCACTACAAGGTAAGTGCACAAATTTTTTTGCAATGATCATGCTAATAGATTCATCGTTATAAGGCAACAAATATACATTTCTATTAATATTTCGAGCACTTTTCCCGGATATTTTGACCATAAGTGATCTTAATGATTTAGACCCACTCTGGAAATTTTTAGGCAGTTTCTGACTATAAAAAGACATCTTTTAGACAGTATTAGGTTACCAGAGTCCGGAGCAGAATTGCTGATTTTCACTATTTAAGGTTTAAATGGCTTACAAGAGTGTGACAGCATACATTTATGTCTTTAAAAGTATTTTTAATGAAAAGTTCGGAAAATTTTACAAAAAAAGTCATACTTATGTTTTTAGTGAAAAATGCATCCCCTGGGAGCTAAAAATTCATGAAAATGGGCATATAATGCAAAAAAGTGCTAAAATGTCAACTTTGACTCTCTGTAACTTAAAATTATGGCCCACAAAAAATCCGAAAAAATTCAGGAGAACTACTGGATACCTCTAAAACATATTCCCACAGTTATAGCAATATTTATTTTTTTCATCTTCGATGTCACACAGAACCACCCATATATATATATATATATATATATATATATATATATATATATATATATGACTACTATATAAATATACATAAATATTTTCACATTTTCGAAAAATTTCAAATTGAGAATTGTAAACTCATACAGTACGGATACCCGTGAACCCGTACAATGTAAGTACCCGTATGCTGATATATACCCGTATAATACGGGTTAGTTTTTTATACGGGTACCCGTATTATAGGTACGGGTTCGACTCGTATTTAAACCCGTACATACGGGTAACGGGTACCCGTAATATAAAAACCCGTGAAAATTCCAAGCCCTAGTGTCTTGGAATTTTTTTGGTCGCCGATTCCAAATTAAGTGTCAGTATAAACCAATAAGTTTATATTTAAGGTCGGTTCAATGTCAGTCCAAGGTCATGGACTAATATAGTTAGCTACATTTAAATTTGTTTAAAGTATGTGCAATTTAATAAAATACCCATAACAATTAAAGCGTATTACTCTTTTTCATCATAACGAACTATTTTATTGTCAAGTTATCTACGAAGTGGATTACGTTTTCGCTTTTTCAATGATGATTGTAGATCTCCATTCAACGACCAACATTATTGTACTTAACTAATCTATAATGGGATTATAAAAAGTGTAATTTTAGATTCATTAAGCATCCTTGATTTTCGTAACTATTTACTAAATTTAATACCAACCAAAAAATCCCAAGATGCCATACGTTTAGATTACTTTTTACGAGTTTTGATGATTCAATTGATCTTGACCATGACCTGATCAGGTTGTAATATTACTAGATTTGAAATCAACGTCCAAAAAACACGAAATCCCATATTTTTAGTTTACTTTTTGTAAAGTTTGATGATTTGACTTTCAATGGACATTGATCATGACCTGATAGGGATGTAGTAACCTCGGATTTGAAATCAGCGACTCTTAAAATATATAATTACCATAGTCTCGTTTCTGAAACTGAAAACTTTTTTTTGTGGGGCTGTGTTAATACAGGCTTAGAAAAAAGAAGTACATGATACACGATTTAAAGGAAATCACAATTGTTTGTATGGAGCCGCAAGCCATTTTTGAAAATGTACATGAATTATATGAAGTTGCAAATTTAAAGTTTGTGATTAATTAATTGAATAGTGTTGATATTATATTTTCTTAGCATTCTGGAACATTTATTATAAAACTCTTTATTATAAGGTAGTGATATGGTACTATTATAGTGTAGTGATATGGTCTATTTTATCATTGTTTTTAATTGTAATATTCCGTTTTCTTTTATTTATTTATAAATTCAATAGGATAATCATTAATTTTTAGCATTTCTGTAATAATATTTTGAATCTCTTTATGGAACTGTTTATATAACAACATCATTGCCCTATCTACCAAATTATAAATAATATTTCGTGTCAGTTTAAAACTATTGCGTGATTAGAATTAAAATTTAATAACCGATTTTAATGAATTGGTTTTCTATACCAGTTTGTAATAATAATATTGTTTTCTTCAAACTTAGGGATGTTTTGAAATCATCGTGTCTACACTCTCTTGACGTAGCGGTATGCTATCTGTTCTCACAACATCAGAAACAAACAGTCGAGACAGGCCTAAAGGTGACAGATGGTGCAGTGGCGCCGCCAGACTTTAGTGTAACCTCTAGAGCCGGATGGAATACCTGGTCTAGCCATTATGCCACATGTTTTTGCGAACACATTCAATGCTTCTTTTAAGTTAGGGGGATTTTTTAATTTAAGGATTTCACCTCTATTTTTAATTATAAAAGAAATTGATGTCAAGGTCAAAATTACTACGTTTTGTCTGCTTGATTTGCAGAGACATTTAGTACCTGAAGAGGTCTGCAAATTGAGCAGACGAAACGTTGTAAAATTAGCTTAAATAAATAATTAATCATTTACTTCACTTTTTATTTAATTTATTTAACTTTAGAACCCTGTATTGAAGTTAGCGTAGCCTCGTGACGCATTAGACAACCGCTGCATTAAGACTAACACCTCCCTCCGCATGGAGCGGCCATGCTCAAAAGCTTTTCGTCAAATCACTCGTGTTCGGTCCAAGCTACAATCCTATACTGTGGTCTTACCGGTAAATATTCGATCCCGCTGCCTACCTTTAAGCGTGATAGGTCGCAAAGACTCTAATTCTAGGACATGTTTAATAGCCTACTCATCGAGAATCGACAGCTGACTCCAGTCGTATAATTATATTACTGAAAGGCTGCCTCTAGTGGGAACCGGTCAGGATCTTTGAAGGATTGTTAATTATCGTTGATTACTTTGCTCCCGCTATCGGTGTATTGCGTGAACGATACGCAAGTATGTGGCTCATAATACACAAGCACATCAACCGCTTTGTGGCATAAGTCCCGTTCAGTTACTGTTTATCATCAAAAATGAATCATCTGATTACCACAGTTGACGAAATACACAACGTCATAAGTTCCGCCTAGCAATCCGATCATCTAGGCGATATACTGCTCATCCATCAAGTCAGTCGCCTCTTGGAGCTTCGGGAAGCTTGGGAGGCTGATCTTGGATCCATGCAGGAATACTCTACCTATGATGAACTCCGTATATTCCTGCGCGCACGAGCCAATGCCCTCGAGACCGCGGACATTGAAACAATCAAATCTGTGAAACCTCAAGCCAATTCGTCAACGCAAACTGCATCATCGAAGCGCTCTGCAAACTCAGCCTCTTAGCTTATTTAGTGTCTGCTCAACAGCAACTGATCTCTAGAACCGAGAGATTTCAATGAGGCGCCACCGCTCATGAGTGCGATTTTTGTAAAAATTTTTGGGACTTAAACGTCAATTATCGACGGCGAGATATCGATGTGGCGTATTTGTGCTATAATTTGTTTCCAACGTCATTAGATAAAAATGTGCTATGCCTTTAAGACCGGCAGGTACTGTAACGGCAAACACGAGAAGATGCTCCACGATCTGGTCACTAACGCCTTGGCCTTGCCGCCTCCAACTTTAAAGTCAAGCATTGCTCTCCCTACAGTATCCGCTCAGTCCAGCTCTCAATCCAACTATATCAAAGGATTGGGAAAGTGGTTCAATGATCAAATGCTCCCTCGCACCCGCTCATAGAAAAATACTATAGTAAATAGTACTTCTTGACATAGTTCAAGCTCTCATCGTCACTCCTCTCTCAGCTCATAAGATTCGATTGCTCATAGACTCCGAATTCGAAATCATCGTAAAAGCTTATCGCCAGATCAAGGTAAATCCCATACATTGGCTGCTACAACAAAGCTTATGGATTGTAAAGGAAAACGAAGAAATTGTCTACCAGCTGACGATGCTCACCTACGGTATCAAACCTACTTGCTTTTTAGAGATTAGAGCATTATTACAATTTGTGAACAATGAAGATAACTATTTTCTACTCCATACCACCACTTACTTTACCACGCTACGTCTACGATATTTTCAGTGAAACCAATATCATCGAAAGACGCATCGACACTACTCATCCGGATCTTCTCGCGGCAGTAACGCAAGATCCTCTCATCAGCTCAATCAACTTTGATGACTGTGAAACCAAATTGCTTGGATTATCCTGATCTCCTCATCAAGATAAGCTAACGGTTTGTTCTACGTTTACAGATTCGGTTTCTACTTTCAGGAAACGTACTTTGCACCCGAAGATTGCAAAAATCTTTGATCCGCTCAGTTTAATTTCGCCTGTCACGGTACGTTCGACGATCCGCTCCCATCTCACCACTCACTCAAATGGATTGCCATCAGAGAAGGCCTCAAGGGTCTTGAACATATCACTATTCCCGGGTGGTGTAACAATTGGAGCTACTCAACCATCGAACTGCACGGGTTTGTGGATGCATCCCAACTTATTATGGCTGCAGTTGTCTATTTTGCCACCAGCTTACAGTCCACAGACTCAAAGATATTCTCTGTTTGTGACAAAACCAAGGTGGCACACCTCAAAAAATTTATAATATCTCAATTGGATCTCACAGCAGCGCGGCTACTTGCTAAACTCAGTTCACACCTACGCACCTGGATTAAGCTCAAAATCGGTACAACTCATCTGTAGATGGACTCACGACTGTCCCTAGCATGAAGCTTGGCGGAAACCCGCTCTCAGATTTTCTGAGTTGGGTGATGGTGAGTGACTCGGCCCCCAATTCCGAGAGTCCGATATATACCTCCTACGATAGTGGAGGAAGAGGATTGCCACTAGTGCGCCTCGAAATCGAGTTGTTTCGTCGAGCCTGTGTCGGCGATCAACTGTTTTTTATCTTATATACTCTTGGTTACTAATACGCTTAGCTATCGAAGATATGCTGTTAACGATTATTCTATTCATCTGGGCGACTTTGTCAAGGGAGACTCTACCTAGGGATGAAGGGACGGCCGCTAAATTAAAGTAGACATCCTTCGGGGTGTACTACGTGCAGCGTCAAAATACTGAGATGGGCCTCTTGAGGTCTGCCTTGGGGCACATCCGGACCGAAGTAGTTTCTCATCCATACGAAAGTTGCTGGGATGTCTCACAGAAGGGTGTCCCTTTCATCAAAACCCCTTCGTATAAAGTCAGTAAGTCGAGTTGTGATACACATCCGAACTGAAGACTTTGCGTTGGGTGAGATGTTAAAAACACCATCGCGTACAAACTTTTGTTTGCACGCAATTTTTCTCTATTTCAAGGGATTTTTCGAATGGTATCCCTTGGAAGGCTTGTGGAAGGATTGTCGAACGATTTATCCTTCTCAAGCCATAGCGTACAAGCCTTTTGGTTTGTACGCTTTTTTCTCTTTCAAAGGATTTTCGAATGGCATCCCTTAGAGAGTTCGTGAAGGGAGTGACGAATGCTTTACCCTTCACGAACATTCGAACGCTAGGCCACCTACCGCAAAACCTCCCCGGGGATCCGGGGAGTAATAGGAAGACGTGCTTCGGCATGTCGACAGTTGGACCAATATGACTTTACTATGGTACGCAGGGACTGGGACCGAGCCCCACGTTGGCGTACCTCTGAGCCGAAAGTGAAACGCCAGCGTGTCCCCAGTATTGGGTTGGACTCTGCGGGGTATGTGGTTGCAAGCAGGCTTGACGGGTGAAGCGAAGTTGACCCGGATGCCGCTTATGTTCGAAAGCGGACGACGGCGGTGAGCTAAACACCGCCGCATCCCTACCGAGGATTACGTCTTAAGGCAAACTGTCGTAAGGCGGCGTGATATCGTAAAGAGCTTCGGTACACTTATTAAGTGGCCTCTCATCGGGGTTAATCGATGCCATAGGAGGCTCTCAGAGAGTTTCACTTTTCGAACGCATCGGGGAAGCTTTAGGGACCATCGCCGACAAGGGAAACCGACCAACTGTGAAACTTAGATGACGAGGGCTTCCGGGGCAGCAAATACTGCTGATTGATGCGGTGATATTGCCCTAAGGAAAGACTCTAGAACAGTCATAGAATACTGTCCCTAGCATGGAATTATTCTCACGCAAATCGTTGCAAGGATTATGTTTGCAATCGCGTCTCGCAAATTCAAAAGCTATGAGCGTAGTATGAAACTAGCAGATTGCGGCTCAAGAGATGTCTCGACCAATCAGCTCGTCAACCATGAATTATGGTGGACAAAACCCCAATGTTTTTTTCAACTACGGAAAACGGGGTTCGCTTAATCGACAATCACAATCCACTTATCATTGGGGTCTAATTTACAGGTACTCCTCGTTCACCAAATTTCGCAGAATAACGGCTATATACTTCAAGACAACCTGGTTCTTAAACAAAACGGCATTTTATGGGAATTCAGGTATGTTTACATCAATTTCTGGATATTTCTGGAATTCCGGGGATTTTTAAGGTACTTCGGGATATTTGCATAAATTACAGGATTTTCCGAAAATACCGAGATATTTTCATTAATTATTGAATTTTTTGAGAATTCCGGGAATTATACCTATTTCAGGATATTTGCACTAAATATAGTATTTTTAGGAAATTCGTGGATATTTGCATTAAATTCTGAATATTTTGGGAATTGTTAAGGTATTTCGCGATATTTGCACTACTTAAGGAATTTTTCGGGAATTCTGGGATGTTTACATCAATTTCTGGATATTTCGGGAATACAGGGAATTTAGAAGGAATATCGGGATTTTTCACTTACTACGGGATTTTCGGCAACTCCGGAAATTGTTAAGGTATTTCGGAATATTAGCACTAAATATGGTATTTTTCGGAAATTCTGATATATTTGCATCTATTTCTGGATATTTCTGTAAATTTCGAGAATTTTACCTATTTCGAGATACTCCCACTAATAACGGAATTTTTCGGAAATACCGAGATATTTTCATTGATTATTGGTTATTTGGAATTTCAAGGAATTTGAGTGGTTCTTTGTGAAATCAAAGATGAAAAAAATGAATATTGCTATAACTATGGGAATATCTTTTAGAGGTATCCAGAAGTTCTCCTGAATTCTTTCAGATTTTTTCTATTATTTTAAGTTACAGAGAGACAAATTTAACATTTTAACACTTTTTTGCATTATATGCCCATTTTCATAAATTTGTAGCTCCCAGGGGATGCATTTGTCACTATAAACGTAAATATGACTTTTTTGTAAAATTTTCTGAATTTTTCATTAAAAATACTTTTAAAGACATAAATGTATGCTGTCACACTCTTGTAAGCCATTTAAACCTTAAATAGTGAAAATCAGCAATTCTGCTCCGAACTCTGGAAATCTAATGCTGTTTAAAAGATATCTTTTTATAGTCAGAAACTGCCTATAAATTTCTAGAGTGGGTCTAAATCATTAAGATCACTTACGGTCAAAATATCTGGGAAAAGTGCCCGAAATATTAATAGAAATGTATATTTGTTGCCTTATAACGATGAATCTATTAGCATGATCATTGCAAAAAACTTTTTCACCACCCGTAGACCGAAAGTACCACATTCCCTCCCGCCACTGAAAGAGGAATGTGTTATTTTCGGTCTACTGGTGGTGAAAACTAGTATACATCCCACGGGAGGTAAAATGGTCACCCCATAGCACGTGTTTGCCACCCTCGCCTTTGGCTCGGGTGTTAATTTACATGTACTATGGACTGACCAATACTTTACCTCCCTAGATGTGTAATATACTATATGCACTTACCTTGGAGTTGCAGAAAAGTATCCCCACTTGTTTCAGTGTCCATCTAATCCTCTGTAAGCTACTAAATATACAAATATTATTATACAATTATAAAAAAATAATTTTTAAACATTTCTAATCCTGGATTTTTAGTTTTACAACCCTTACAAGAATTATAACACTAATCTGAAAGATTACTATAAAAGTATCAACATTATTATTATTATTATTATTATTATTCAGCCATACATTGTTTAAATTTCACAAACTTGTCACTGTCAATTAATCATATTAATCATTACAATCTCAGATCTGATTTGATGATATATTTTTTGTATTAAATACGTATCTTCAGTTATTGTAATAATAATGTTAATATAATTATAATAATCCTTCAAATTAGTATCATAATTTTTAAAGTGGTTGTAAAACTAAAAATCCAGCATTATAAATGTTTAAAAATTAATTTTATACAATTGTATAATAATATTTGTATATTTAGTAGCTTACAGAGGATTAGAAGACACTGAAACAAGTGGAGATACTTTTCTGCAACTCCAAGGTAAGTGCATAAATTTTTTTGCAATGATCATGCTAATAGATTCATCGTTATAAGGCAACATATATACATTTCTATTAATATTTCGGGCACTTTTCCCGGATATTTTGACCATAAGTGATCTTAATGATTTAGACCCACTCTGGAAATTTTTAGGCAGTTTCTGACTATAAAAAGACATCTTTTAGACAGTATTAGGTTACCAAAGTCCGGAGCAGAATTTCTGATTTTCACTATTTAAGGTTTAAATGGCTTACAAGAGTGTGACAGCATACATTTATGTCTTTAAAAGTATTTTTAATGAAAAATTCGGAAAATTTTACAAAAAAAATCATACTTATGTTTTTAGTGAAAAATGCATCCCCTGGGAGCTAAAAATTCATGAAAATGGGCATATAATGCAAAAAAGTGCTAAAATGTCAACTTTGACTCTCTGTAACTTAAAATAATGGCCCAGAAAAAATCTGAATAAATTCAGGAGAACTACTGGATACCTCTAAAAGATATTCCCATAGTTATAGCAATATTCATTTTTTTCATCTTTGATTTCACAGAGAACCACACACATACAGGGTGTCTCATTTTAAATAACGGATGAGAATATCTCAAAAAATATTGGAGATAGAAAAAAACTTTCTATACAAAAGTTGTAGGGTTTTTAAGGGGCCAACTGACGGTGATATTAACCATAACCTGAGGTCAAGGGTTAAGGTCATTTGAAGGACAAAATGTTTTTTCAAATAGGAATCACTACTTTTGACCTCGGAAATGGAAAGGGCGGGAAATTTTACGTTCAATATGATCTTGGCCAAGGTTATGGTCAGGGTCATAGTCAGGATCAAAACAGTAAACGCGTACAGACCTTACGAAAAAAGCCAATCCTATAAAAATATTGATATGCAAGAGCTGTAGGGTTGCAAGAAAGCCAACTGACGGTGTCCTTGACCGTCACCTCAAGGACAAAGGTCAAGGTCATGTGTTAGGAATTTTAAGATCTCGACCATCACTCGCTCTCAGCCTTACCCAGGATTAACGACGTGGACGTAGCGAGTTTCTAATCCATTTGTGTGTGTGTGTGTGTGTATCGGCGTATAGTTGTCCCAGCCACTCAAGGCAAGGCGATAGTTGTCCCAGCCACTTAAGGCAAGGTGTGGTTATCCCAGACACTCAAGGCAAGGCGATAGTTCTTTTAAGGATAAGTTATCTAATCTGATTGTAAAGACGCTTTGATCAGGAAATTCATCAAATAAGATGTTGAAACAATTGCCCGTTATTTTCAAGGCATAACTGAATTCGACTTTGAAAACTTCTAATGGTGGCTAGAAGAGCGATTCTTGGAATGTTGCGACATGCAATTGTTATGCAGTCCATCATATTTTCTCTTGTAGTGGGTACTTCAGCGTAGACAATATTTTTCAGATAACTCCACAAAAAGAAATCCAAGCTGGTCAAATCTGGAGATCTCGGACACCATTCTTCAACTCCACCACGTTCTATCCATCGATTAGTAAATCTGACGTTCAGATAGTCACGAACTATTCTGGCAAAATGAGCAGGTGCACCATCGTGCTGAAACCACATGCGTTGTCTTGTGTGCAGATCAACATTTTCAAGTAAGACCGGTAAATCATTTCTCAGAAACCGTAAATAGTTGTGGCGATTTACATGTCTTTCGAAGAAATACGGACCAATTAAGTTTCAATTTATAATATCGCACCACACGGTCAAACTTCAACGTTGCTGATGATTCACTTGTTGAAGCCAATGTGGATTTTCGACAGACCAGTAATGGCAATTGTGCCTGTTAAGTTGACCAGTATTATGAAAAGTAGCTTCATCACTAAATAGGACGTAATTAAAAAATTCTGGATCTCCTTGTATTATCATTTGTGCCCACGCACAAAACTGGCGCCTTCGTTCAAAGTCCCCAGCAAGTAACTGTTGTGTCAAATTTACGTGGTAAGGATGGAATCTGTGAACTCTCAGAATTCAGTGCACTGTGGATTTTGGAATACCTAATTGTCTTGCAATTGCTCGAGTACTAATGTGGGGGTCAATTGCTACCAAACCTAATACTGCAAGAACATGTGGATGATTCCTTTCTGGTACATTATTTCTCTGTCTTTCTCGCGGACCAAGTGGTCGTTGTCGTTGGTACAGCTCCTGCATCTCAATATTTTTATAGGTTTGGCTTTTTTCGTAAGGTCTGTACGCGTTTACTGTTTTGATCCTGACCATGACCTTGACCATAACCTTGGCCAAGATCATATTGAACGTAAAATTTCCCGCCCTTTCCATTTCCGAGGTCAAAAGTAGTGATTCCTATTTGAAAAAACATTTTGTCCTTCAAATGACCTTAACCCTTGACCTCAGGTTATGGTTAATATCACCGTCAGTTGGCCCCTTAAAAACCCTACAACTTTTGTATAGAAAGTTTTTTTCTATCTCCAATATTTTTTGAGATATTCTCATCCGTTATTTAAAATGGGACACCCTGTATATATATATATATATATATATATATATATATATATATATATATATATGCAAGATCCATGTAAAATGATCCAGTTAAAAAATAGAATTTTGTTTTAATGTATGAAATCAGTAGAAAAACTACTTGAATAGAGTGTAGCTAAAGTTTTAGACCCTAACTTCAGTTACTACCAGAACTGTAGGTAATCAAAAAATGGAATTTTATGAAAAAATAACATTTTTGGCCATTTTTATCACTTAATAACTCAAAATCGAATAATTTTCACTTGTATACATTAAGTTTGCAAAAGTTTATAGTTTTCTAGAAGAATTTGTTGAAATATTTAATTTATATTAGTTTAAAACATTGATTCTATTTATAATCAATAAAAACCTTTATAGTCAAAAAAGGGGTTGCATGATCAACAATTTTTTATCCATTCAATCATGGATGATTAATTACCTTCAAAATGATGCAAAGTTTGAGCGCGGCAGAGCATTCTAGACAAAGTTATAGTGCTTTTAGTCAAATTTGTTAAAAAAAGAGATCAAATGCATTTTATGAAAAAAACAGCATAACCGTATACTTACAGTCACTGATATTTTTCAATCTTTAAGCTGCTTACAAACACCAATCATTAGGTGCAACCAGTTATACCTGTGATGTAATTGGATAAATACCTGAAATTTTTTAAATAAACTAAATATATTATTGGTTTCCCAGGATGAATAGTAAAGTACAAGTGAACTTTTTGAAAACAAAGGAGAGTCCATAAGTACTTATTATAACGGTAAGCGAGTTACCGATTTGGTGAGCATCGCGAAAGAGTATATGCAGCGCTGCGCACGCACGAATGTGAGAGAGTCGTGCGCGCCCAGTTCATAGTACTGAGATAACACACGCACGGTGTCGAGAGACGGCCGAAATACCGGTGTTTTTATCGTGAATTCCGGAGAAGTGTGGGTGTGAGTGATACGGTGTGGGTGCGGGCAGGCTTCCCCCACACGACCCAACACGCCGAGCAAAGCCGCACGCTTCCACCACTCCAGATTCCGTCCACGGAAAGGGCGGAAGATCGGGGCCAGTTCGCCTATAAGAGTGAGAGAGAAACAAAGATAGACTGGGAGATTTAGCGCGGCCGTTCCCGCCGTTCCAACGTATTTCGAGCGGTGTCTCGTGGATACAAAGGAGAATGGTGCACCAGGTTGGACCCGCGTGTCCCGTTGATATTTTCCCGAGTTCCTGGTACAGTCCAGGTGAGGGAGTGTTCCCGTCTTTCCCCCTCTCGTGACAAATTCCGCCCGGGTAGATAGGTCGGTGGTTCGCGGGAGCCACTTCACGAGAGAAGACGCGCGTGACGTAGGCAGCTACTACGTCAGAGCCCCCTACGTCAGAGGTATATACGTTACACAGCGTGACGTAGTAGCCATCAGGTTAAGCTGCCGATCATTCCCGGATCGGTTCAGAGTGACCAGTTGGCGAATTTTCTTCCTTTTCTCTCTTACGTATATTGATGTTTATTAAGCAAGAGCAACAAAGAGAAAAAATCGCCATCTGGCAACCCTGGATCGGTTGCTTATAACTCGACCGCTAGTGATTTTTTACTGATTGTTTTCACGTTGACCTCGTGGCTAGTCGACGGTACGACTCCCCCTCAGTTGTTATTGTCCGATTTGTTAATAATTGTTTATTTATTAAATATATTGACTCGGCGAGACTATCTTTCTCGCCGACTAACACAATATCTCGGTTGTTAATAACATTTTTCCCGGTGATAGTCCTTTCCAACGAACACCACCCTCTCCGGCGTATACTCTAGTTGGCAATTTTGGGCATAGGATCCAACACACGGTTTCAAAGCCAAACAAAGTGTTTGGCGTTGTTAACGGCATTACACGGGAATACAAGTTATTCCCGGCCGCATCGTGGGACTGTTATACTTAGGTTGGTACGTTGAGACAGATTGGGCCTGTCCGGGGCCTTACATTCCCCAGTACTCACCCCATTACCTTATATATAATATATACTATATGCCTTATTATCTATTCTTTACTTTTATATTAACCCAGCTTCTAATCTTAAGGTATTCCAGTAATTTTACATTAATTACGGAAGCTATAAATAATCACTTGATATTTCAATTGATCCATACATGAAAAACTGGGGGTTGGCGAGAGTATCGAGCAGGGGGTTCCCCGCTAGTATATATTATTAAAAACGAGATTTTTCGTGGATTCCAGGATAATTTACATAAATTACGAGACTTCTCGAGAATTCCGGGATATTTGCACTAATTACGGGATTTTTCGCGAATTCCGGGATATTTTCTTATTGGATTTTTTGGGAATTCCAAGAATTTTAAAGGTACTACGGGATAATTTCACAAATTTGCTAGAATTCCGGGATACTTTTTTTCAATTCATTGATTTTTTGGAAATCCCGGATTAATTATTTGAAATGTTTCCTTTTTTATTATGTAATAAAATATAATTCTTCGAAAAAAATGTACTTAAATTATATATCTATTTCGGTGATTGGAACTTCTGCACTTTTAACTCCGGATGCTGAGTCTTTACCAACTGAGCTAATTTATCGTTTTAGTTTGTTAAATTAGGTTATAAAGTTCAAAGCACATTTTAGTATTTTGTTATAAAAATAAAATAGCTATTCTATCATTTTTGTTATTGTGTTAAGTTTAGAGTAGAACAAAAAATGACGTTAAAAGAAAATAACATTAAATTAGGTTATAGCTGTCGTTGTGTTAAATTTAGGTTACAATCAAAACAATATGCTTTAAAGTTCATAATCTACATTATATTTACAAGTATTATATTGTATAGGGACAGTAGATTTAAGTGATGAATATATACAAATTCTTTTTTCTCAAAGAAGAAATATGGGACATTGTATTTGCATTTATTATAAGAATAATGTTCTTTATGTTTATGATAGTTCAAATTTAAAAAAGTGAAATGATGATCGCATCATACTTTTAAATCGATTAATTTCAAATGTAAATAATTTAAAAATTATATTTGAAGATGTATAGAATCAAAATAATATGTATTATTGTGATATTTTATCTATTACATCTGCTGCTGCTTTATCTTTGAATAGTAGCACGTGTAATTTGCAATTTGACAAGGAAATAAAGGAGATTTGTTGCCGCTAACTATAATAACAAATAAGAGACAACTTTACTTTTATCTGAAATACTCATTATTACAATAAACATAGAATAATCGATTATATTTTTGGCGAGAAATTTAAATCTCTATAGAGGCTCTGGTGTCGCCTTAATTATGCAATATTTAATTTTTTAATTAAAAATAATAAAATAGAATAGTTTAGAGAAGACTACGTATTTAATCTCAAAACATTGAAACTTGTTCAAATGCTAAAAATAGCTACGGAACTATTTCTAATAAAACTGATAATTGTAGAATAACAGTAGTAATGATAATAAGAATTTGAGTAGTAAAAAACTGTGTATTAAAGTTTTCTTAGTACCAATTGCGACGTTAGAGTGCGCGACGTTCTTAGTCTGTAATTTGTATTGTATACTAGAGTGGAAGCATACAATTTATAACACATAAAATTTATTTTATAATGTTTAGCTCTGTTATGTCTTACAGCAATAAGTAAACGATATTTATAATAAAATGCATTTGTGCCAAATTCATTTCTCCATATCTAATAAAATTTAAATAAAATAATACTTGCATTACATTTACTAACATTTTCCTGCACGATTTTATATCGATTTATATATTCACATCACATCAAATATTAAACAATTCCTTCTTGGAAGGTGTTTTCGATTTCAATACTTTCAATTGCAGAAAACTATTATGGAATATAAGTTACTTATAAAAAAGGTGTAATTAAAATATAAATGAGTAGAGAAAATATGGGAGTTAGATTCAAAATACTTGTCGATTCCAGTTTGATTTCAGTCCTTTCAATTGCAAAAGCTTCTTATATGGAGTTTTTGTAATATAAAAAAAAATATTTAATTAAAATTCAAAGAAACAGAAAAAACATGGGATTATAATTAAAGTTATTTATGAGTCCATGAAATAAATATGCCTATGCATATATAAAGCAATGCTTATTCTTATTCAAAAGGGCGAAGGCAAACCAACGCGTAGTGCAAGTATTATTTTATGCAAAAGCAATAAAGAAGAGAAATTTCTGTTTTATTAGATATGGAGAAATTAATTTTTCACAAATGCATATTATTATAAATATTGTTTAATTGTCGCTGTAAGACATAACAGGGCTAAAAATTATAAAATAAATTTTATGTAGTATATTTTTCTAAAAAATACATTATTTTTCAACTGAAATACTTCCCGATGCGATAATGATTTCAGTACTTTCAAGTACAATAAATTTATTTAAAGCAAAATAACAATTGCAAAAGTGCGATTGGAATTACATGATACTTACAAAATTTGACACCTTCGTAGAATGTGTTTTTTGATAATTAGCAATCGTTATGCATTACAGAAGATTGCAGGTTATAGTGAAATAAACAAAAAAAGTATGCCTGATAAGCTAGGGCATTTTACTGAAAAAATATCGTATACAACAATATTCAACATTGCCACATTCACATACTATGATTTGTAACATTGTAAACATGTATAACGTACAATATATGCAAATGACTTGTAAATACAAATCATGTGCATACATATTTTAAACAAGCAGCTCCCGATCACTTTATTTTATTACTAAAACCCGCAGTACGGGTATGTTTCAACGCGACGATAGCGAGAAACCACGGGTCCGATACCCGGAGATATATATATGTATATATATTACATATATATATATTGCATATATATATATATATATTGCATATATATATATATATTGCATATATATATATATATTACATATATATAATTTTGCAAGTTTTTTTTAACATTAGCTGCGTTTATCGCTATATACAATCACAAAATCTAACAAAGCGATTGATAGATTTGTTAAATAGCGACTTTTTTAACTTAAATTGAAAAATTAGAAGCTTATTTGGTACTATTTTAATAATTAAATTAAAAATGTATAGTTCGTAATTATGAGTATTCACTTAACATATGATGGTATTATGTATGAAATAGAATAATAGAATAGAAATTTAATCGCAACGTACCATTTCATGTTTAGAAAAAAATTTGAATAATATTCTTAAAAAGAATGTGAAAATGTAACTATTTCGTCATGGCATCATTACCTTTGCGTATTACCTATACATCTATATATAGCTGCTGTTCTTATCAATCCTCACTGATCCTCAACATTCATTAGAATTTTTCTTTCATTATTTAATATTTAAACATACAAAATAATATTATTATTAGTTTATATGCAATTTTTCGCATAATTATGCTATTTTTGGCTACATAAATGATGCAAATATTGAGGTAGAAATAGTGTTTTCAAAGGGCATTAAAGTTTGATAATCAAAGTAAAATCAATGAGCTTTTTTTAAATTACAGCCCATCAAATTCACAAAGTTTTTTTTTATAGTGATGCAAACTTTGCGATTTTTGAAAAAAAGAGCTTCTTCTAAGAACAATATCTCAAAATCTAATTAATCGATTTAAAAAAACTGCTGATAAATCGAAATCTCTTAAAAAAGAGAGAGAAAAACTAAAGAGAAAACAAAAATCTTCTAAAGAGAAAACATTTTGTGCCTATAAAGTCTCAAAATCTCCAAACCGAGAGAAATGGTAAGTGTTCAAAAATACCTCTAAAAGTGCAAAATTTTGAATTTATCTTTACCTTTACAAACTGGCCTATATGATATTTATACTAATCTAAACTACGCTTCTTGATATATACTGAAAGTACAAAGCGATCTACGTTGAGTTTATTGTACATATAAAATATATACACTAAAACGAGTGCGACAACGGCCGACAGGTATCGTGGGCCTGGGACCGAGCTCAGATCTTCCCACAATATCTGGCGTAACTGAGGTCGACAACGGGAGCTTATGCGGCATCCTACCTTGGATCGTCAGCACGTGCGGAGCAGATGGTGACGGCGAAGATAGCGTACGGGCGTGCGCACTTAAGCATCTTATACAACTAAAAGAGGGAGCCCGGGTGCTATCCACCTTACACCCATACACCGAGGAACGTGCTACCGGCAGAGTGACCAGTTGGCGATTTTTTTTCCTTTTCTCTCTTACGTATATAGATGTTTATTAAGCAAGAGCAACAAGGAAAAAAAATCGCCATCTGGCAACCCTGGCTACCGGTAGGACTCACTTGAGTAACGAGAGTGTTATGCGCGTAACGAACTCGAGTGAGTGATCGCCGGTGGGCTGATGGGAGAGAGCACATGGAACGAGGGGGAGCGCGCAAAAAGATTAGGGAGTTAGGTGCACTGTGTTACATATAAAATAAATCAACGCCTCGAACAAAGAAAACCACAACTCAGATTTTGTAATGTTATTTTAAATAGGAAAATCTGAGTTGTGCTTTTCTTCGTAGCAGATGTTAATATATACGACTTGCCGGTCGTGAGATGTGGGTATGCGCTCCGGTAGAGTTTGGGGTAATAATTATTATTTTATTTATTGCGCGCCGGTAGAGTTTGGGGTGATAAATATTGTAATTAATATATGTAGTTATAAATAACGTGTAAATAATTATTTTTAATTTAAGTATGAATCTGTTGGGAATAGATAATAGGAGTTATATAGCCGTGCATGGGGCGGCAGCACTTACCAGTTTACCGATCATGAAAATTATAAATAATGAGATGGTGGTGACATTAATCACTATTACTGGTAATCAGCCTTGTCGGAAATAAGATTAGAGCCGACTTCGTGTATCGATTACACAATAAACCACCTAAATCAACTCCGGGTTATAAGAATAGTAATTGTATAGATAAAGCAATAGAGTAGATCAAAACCGACGAAATGTAGTGTCGCAGTTTTGTCAACGATGAAATTAAGAAATCTATGAAATTAACGGTGAACTGATTACTAAGACAAATTATAACAGTGAATGTCTCACGCTGCGGAAGAGCTCACGAACATATTAGAGATCAAAGATGGATTAGACAAAAGACAATGTTACTTTATTTGATATGCAATACAACCAGTATCAAAAACTGAAATACAAAGCTACAGAACTCGGTTAACCATTGTACAGGAGTGAGGTACTCTCTTCACATCCGGTTATGTCCTGGTCTCTTCTGTGAGCATCAACCCCCCTCATGGCAGCGAGAAGACGAGGGTGGGAGCCGAGGAAACGCGCACAAAAATGATATCAAACTATCAAACACAAATTATAGTTTAAATCTACATCTCCTACATCTACATTATATTTAAATTATATATGTCCGTCCGTTGCAGTACAATTTAATGCTCGCACCACATACCAAAGTCACTGTGTACTTATCACTATTTGTCGACAATACTGAATTTTCAATCAGCTAAGCAATATGTAAATAATTATTATATCAATAGCTATGGTACTCAACTTCGATTTTGTGTGGTAGAATAGTATATTACGATACGAGTGTGCGAAGCAGGCGATTCACGCACGAGTCGCATTTAAAAAGACGAGTTCTTGTATCGCCTTAGTACACTCGTATCGTATGATATTTTTTAACACGATGTGAGCGAAACACTTATGATTAAATTAAACCCATTCAAGAGTGCGTGAATCAGGTGCTTCGCACACGCAAAGCAAGCATGAGAAACCGTGTTTCGCGCACGGAGTGTTACAAAGTCTGTTTTTTTTTAATTTTCCATAATTATTGTCAAATATAAATTCAGCCTATCTGACAACAGTACCAATTCTGCTCGCGAATTTTCAGGGGGTGATATGTTAAACTACACTCTATGGACTTCTTTTAAATAGTTACTATTGTTATAACTGTTATAACAAATGTTATTTATTATTAAACTATAGGCATCAATAACATAGATAACTTATATAATTTTATACACTTTGTTAAATATTATTCATGCTTCTAGTGCCCCCTCCCTTGCTTATTAAAATAAGCAATCCGCATCCCTCCCTTTAATTTCCTTTGCTACCTCAAATTATATATTTATATATATGTATACATAAATATAATTGTATGTAAGTGTACTTATGCACACGACAGTATTTCTCATCCCCATGTCAACAAACTAAATCGGACCTAACTTGTTTTTGATTTAGAGGATTATGAAAGAATTTCGAAATTCCAAATTGTTCTTAGAGCCACAGGTCTATAACCCAAGAGAGTTAGTTAAAAGCCATTTATGTGCGCAAAAGTCCTAAGTAATATGACAAGAGTCTACACTTCTACACTTGCAATTACACATTTTGTGAAAAAATTATGCGGACGTCCGCATAAGTACATTTGTATCTACTTAAATTTAGCTGCATTTCCTTAAGTGTCCGCATAACTCCTATTCTATATAAATATTATGATATATAATATAAAATAAATCAATGCTGTTATTTACTTTTATTTTTGTTAGATAGTTATAAAAATATAACTAATGTAAGGGATATAATAAATGTAAGGGATGGGTCCCGTAGTTAGTTGTTTCAAATTTATTTTTCGGGTAAACGCTATTTAAAAAATCCTTTTTTTGAATAATAAATATGTGACTCTCATTGAAATGGCAATATTACAGTGAAAAAAACGGTGTATAACTCAAAAATCATCTGGGACCACATTTCGATCCGACCCTCGACGTACCTTGTATATCTTCCGCCTGGAATCCTTACCAAAGTAACGTTGGCGGTAGTGCAAACGATTTTCCTACTATCATAGACGTCATTCAAGTGTAGATATCTCTTGAATAATTTATTATTATGAATCGATTTATTTTGGCGTATGACGCATTTTATCAGGTTTTAATGTAGATAATAAGATTCGAATGTATTAATCAGAATAAGAAAAATTGTTTTAGTGATATAAATACTAAAAATGATCATTAATAAAATATTACTTATGTCGACTGTAGTATAACTAAATAAATTAATATTTTTATCGGTCTTACAGTCAAATATATGGGCAATCAGTTTGCCCCTACTTATAATCACCCCCGAAGAATCTATAAAAATAAAAATAAAAAATATAAAATATAAAAAATAAAAACACACTAACTAAACATAAAAACAAATTATTAATAAAGCAATCTGACTGCCCCCCTGCACCAAAAATCTACTAACCCCAAATATGATGTCCGACGTTTCGAGCTCGCTGCTGCTCCTCATCAGGGACTGAAATGAAAATCTATTCTACACGATATTTAAACCCTCAAAAAAAGCCTCCCCACTCCAAGGACCCACCCTAAATAAATTCACACCAATAAACTAAGCTAAGTTAAGATAGGATGATAAATCTTATTTAATTTACTTGACTCTAACATTAAATTAACATTCTTATCATTCTTAAATATATGAATATTCTCAAGACTTTCTCTTTTAAATTTATTCATAATATTTTGTTCTAAAATTTCTACATTTTTAAAATCAAATGAATGAACAAAATCTAAACAATGCTCCTTCAAACCTGATGTGACAGATACACTCCTCAAACTATATTTATGTTCATAAATTCTCTTTTTCAAATATCTACTAGTTTGACCAATGTAACATTTATCACAATCAATACAATTTATTTTATAAACAACTCCAGATTTATCATCCTTTCTATCTATATCCTTACAATTATTAAACAAAAAACTTAAATTATTAATATTTCTAAAGAAAACTTGAATATCTAGTTTTTTAAATTCTTTTCTTATTATTTCAGATAAACCTCTAACATACGGTATAACAACAAATGCATCAATTTTAATATCTACTCTAACTTTTAATTTACTATTATAAATTTGATTCACTCTCTCTTCAATCACTCTATTAATCAAATCTATCGGATAATTATTATTAACAAAAGTTTTTTTAACTAAATCTAAATTTACTTTTCTAAAATCACCGTGTGACAGTCCAACGGCACGGTCAATAACACCTTTCAACGCACCAATCTTGTCACTGAACTGGTGATGAGAATGGAAATTTAAAAATCTAAGAAAAGAATTTAAAAAACTAGATATTCAAGTTTTCTTTAGAAATATTAATAATTTAAGTTTTTTGTTTAATAATTGTAAGGATATAGATAGAAAGGATGATAAATCTGGAGTTGTTTATAAAATAAATTGTATTGATTGTGATAAATGTTACATTGGTCAAACTAGTAGATATTTGAAAAAGAGAATTTATGAACATAAATATAGTTTGAGGAGTGTATCTGTCACATCAGGTTTGAAGGAGCATTGTTTAGATTTTGTTCATTCATTTGATTTTAAAAATGTAGAAATTTTAGAACAAAATATTATGAATAAATTTAAAAGAGAAAGTCTTGAGAATATTCATATATTTAAGAATGATAAGAATGTTAATTTAATGTTAGAGTCAAGTAAATTAAATAAGATTTATCATCCTATCTTAACTTAGCTTAGTTTATTGGTGTGAATTTATTTAGGGTGGGTCCTTGGAGTGGGGAGGCTTTTTTTGAGGGTTTAAATATCGTGTAGAATAGATTTTCATTTCAGTCCCTGATGAGGAGCAGCAGCGAGCTCGAAACGTCGGACATCATATTTGGGGTTAGTAGATTTTTGGTGCAGGGGGGCAGTCAGATTGCTTTATTAATAATTTGTTTTTATGTTTAGTTAGTGTTTTTATTTTTTATATTTTATATTTTTTATTTTTATTTTTATAGATTCTTCGGGGGTGATTATAAGTAGGGGCAATCTGATTGCCCATATAATTGACTGTAAGACCGATAAAAATATTAATTAATTTAAAAATGATCATATTTAATTAATTATTATTACAGATATATCCCAACAAATTATATTATTACAATATTTATTTAATAGTGCTATAAATTATGTTAATGATTTTTAAAAAATACCTTTTACAATATTACATTATACTGTAATTTGATTGTAAAGAAATATTAAGGTAACAATAATATTGGACTGCAAGCGAAAGGAGCGTCTTGGCTAATAATTATTTAATATTACAGTTACCAAACATCAGACACATATATTGGCATTATAAAAAGTATCCACTTAAATAACATTATGTTTTTTATCAAATATTCAAGTTACTGGGAATTGGAATAAAACTTAAAGCATAGATGTAATATAATTGTCTTTTTCTCTCTCACTTTTTCTCTCGTCGAGAAGTGTCAAATGTTTACATGCTATAGTATAGCATATGGGCAAATATGAAGTCCTTATCTTGTAATAGTATCTTGCATTGTACGAGTAAAAATATCAAATAATGTGAGATGTTGGAAATATTTACGTTAATAATTAATTTTAATTCATAACTTTTCACAATAAAATCGGCTAGACAATTTAGCTGTGATGAAAGCATTCACCTGACATTAGCTCCCTCTTATAGCTACGTTTTGACTTTTCCTATACGTCTAACCTTCGTACGCCTTCTTTCATGAGCTGGAAAGCAGTGTCTTTCTATCTCTCTTGTATATTCGCCCATCGCTCTGCCTAAACTTTTTCCGAGTATATATTGTTACAGGCATGGTTATTTACTTGTAGATCTTGCTTTTTTGAATTTCGTGCAAAAGGTGTAGAGTAGTTAGCTTGATAAGACGCCTTGCTTAACAAGGAGTGCTCGTAGCTCGTTAGTGCAATTTGCTTTGTTTGTGTTATTTTGTGTTAGATATCGAAAATCAAATGAGTATCAAACGCATATGTAAGCAATTATCTTTTAGTATATATAAAGCATTGAAAGTCAATCCTAGAAATAGAGCTGCAAGCAATTGCTTTAATCTATTGTGTATTTGACTTGTAGACGATGTATAAAAAAATATACAATAAGTAATTAAATATAAAAGCTTTATTAAACAAAAATGAATTCAGGGATAGATTGATGATTAAATCAATCCATCCTCGTATCGTCACCTTTGAAAACAAGTCCTCGAGCGCGGGAAATTCGACCCTTATATAGCTCCTCGGTAGTGAGTTGTTCTCTCCCCTCCATAGTCTCGCTGTTGAAAATCATACGATATTCGCTTAAGGGGTAACACCACTCTAGGATTTTCAAAAATTCGATTTTTTTTGCTTAAAGTTTACTTAGGGATTTTGAAAAATATATATGCAATTGGTTTTATATTGAAATTCAATGTGAAAGGAGTCTAATTATAAGGCGCGTTAGCGCCTGACGCAAGTATGCATTCTTAAATCTGCTGCAACGCCTCGGAGCGCGTCTCGACGGCTGAATCTGCCGACACAGCGCGCTCTGATTTATCGACCCCACCTGTCCGAATTACGTCCGACTTTACGCATAAACTGGCTCTTTCTCAAAAGGTTTATAAAGCGATTTTGCCATTGTACGAAGAACTCGGCCGAGATGTGTTTATTCGTTGCTTAGGCGATTTCACGCAAAATAGCAACGAAAGTTTTAATGCAACGGTCTGGTCCATGGCTCCAAAAACATTTTTCAGTAGCAAACATGTGCTTGATACTACAGTATATATTGCTGCAAGTATCTACAACGATGGATTGTCCAGTGTATTGAAGCTGATGGAATACCAGGGCTTAACGATCGGACCGAAGTGCTACAATTTTTGCGTGGAGGCGAACGCTCGTCGCATAAAATTTTCCGAGCGATCGTTGACCAACGATGCTAGAGAGGCCTGGATGTCCATAAAATCTGCAAGGAAGGAAGAGGAAGAGTCCGGCATCAACAAAGGCGGCCAGATGTACGGCGCAGGCATCGCAGACTAGAGGTAAACAAAAATTTCAATGGTTTCAATGTTACCAAAACGTGTTTTTCTCGAAACTGTTTCTTTCAAATCGGGCGTACTCGTAGCTCCAAAACTATTGTATGGATCGACTTCAAATTTTTATATTAGCTTCATATGTATATTCTCCTCCGAAGTACGTAGCCATTTTTTAATATTTTCAAACTGACTTGTTTTATTAACGATTTACTGTTCTTTTTTTAGTCGGAAATTCATACTTTTTATTCAGATATGCACAGTTCCTACAAAAATTAAAAAAAAAATAAAAATCCTACGTACCTCGATAGCTATTAGTATGTGGTTTCAAAAAAATTTGTAACGGAGAACCGTTGTGGCGCCGCCGTTTTGCACGAAATCGATAATAAAAAAATCATTTTTATACTTCAATATATGTTGAATAAACCCTGTAAATTTCGATACAATCCCTTTTCCCATATTCCCATTAAAAATCCGCATAATTACACCTTTTTTCGGCCTCTAGAGTGGTATTGGCCCTTAACGTCTTAATTTAAACGGATTTTATAAATTATATCTGCAGGGGGATCCAGAAACATAGGTAACATATATATATATATATATATGGGCTATTTCACGTCAAGTGGTACGATGAAAATTTTAAATCGCTCCAAAATTTGAGAATAGGCTGAAAACATCTTCAAGAAGATAGAAAAAAAATTTTAGGTGTTAAAAATAATTTGCCTTAGAGTTATTCCACCATGAAAAATGGAAATTTTTCAATTTTCTAGAAAATTTTCTATTTTTAAAGCCATTTATCTCAAAAGCTATTAATTTTTTTGAAAAAACATTACAAACAACATTTGTTCAAAATAATCTTTAGAACTTATCTGCCTGGGTTACGATTCTTAATTTTAAAATCTCGAAGAGATAGAACGCCCGAAAATATTGAATATCAAAAAAGGCGACCACGCCACAATCGATTTTGATCTAACACCGCTCAAAAGATCACATTTTTTAGAGCTTTCGAATGGCGGTGGTTAGATTATTGGCCAAGACCGCTGTTGTAGGTTATGCCCTAAAATACATGAAAATTAGTGATTTTATGAGGTTTATGAGGATTTATTATTAACACCGACGGAAAAGAGATTCTTTTTTAATCGTGGAACAAATAATACATTTTGTATAATACCTGGAATCCATTTATTATTAACAAATCTCTCGATTCGAACATCGCCATATCCAGTAGCATCGCAGAAACCATCATCACCAAGGTAAACCCGCTGCGGAGCACACGATCGAAAATTTGTCAATCAGTCATGCCGAAAGGGTAGATGGCGAAAAGCGCCACTGTCGGTAAGCCAGCTATCTACCATGCGCGTCTCCAGCAACTTTAACTTTTCGCTATTTGAAATGTTATTATATGAAATGTTATTACCAACGCTAATTGTCGCCGTAAACGCGCTTGTTTGTCGATCAACATCCTTGAATTCGTGCGTGCTTTGTTTGCCCACTTGACCTTGAAATCTTCTCTTACTTCGACAATTTCGCGCGAAATGGCCCGGCTTTTTACATCGATGGCATAGAAAAGTTTTGTTTCTCGTATCTTCGATCGATTTACTATTTACATGCACGTCATGCCTCTTGTTATTATATCTATTTGTAGCGACGAGCCTAATTCAAACTTAAATAAAAATCATTTCCTTGATTGTACATTTTATTCATACAATCAATCTCGAAAAATATATTTTGCGATACGCCTCGGCCGCTTCGCTCGTTCACCTGTTGCATTAGTCTCGCGCGGCAACGCCGCTCACGTTTCTTCTCTAATCCGGCCTCTGATTGGCCCATTAAAAAAATTAATTACGCCTCGCCTAATTAATATTTTTTAAAAATTCCGACGGGGTTATACACGAATTAATTTCCTGAACCGGAATATATATATATATATATTGTGACAAGATGATTTAACACCTGTCACAAAAAGGTAAAAGAGATAATAAAAAGGCATTTGCGTAGCTTTTCCCCCCTAGCAAACTACCTACCCGAATACCGTACACACGCATACCTACTATAAGCTACCCAGTACCCTAACTACCATGAATAAAACTCCACATCCCTTCGCCGGTTCCAAGCAATCCAGCACCAGGATAATGCAACGAAGAAGTAGCTAGCTGAATAATCTGCTTCAGGTGCAAAACCTCAGGAGTGACAGCAGGTATCCTTGGAAGATCATCACCCACTGGATCCTCGTGCAGAATTCCTGTGAAGATAATAATAGATGAGACAAAGCACATTATTAGGGAAAAGGATAACAAGGAAAGAGAAGATAGGACAGCAACATAGGAAGAAAGAATTGTCAACAGGAGTTGAGAGGTTAGGGGAGCACTAACCTTCCCAACTATAAATTAACTAAACAAGTAATAATAAACTCCTACGGCTTAACGACTTACCTGTAACAATTCCTGGGGAGCTCGTAACAAACTCCTATCTACCCCACAATAACCCCAGGAAAAACCCACTTATGCCCAGAAACTATCCATACCCCCTCCCAGCCCCAAAACCAAAAGGAAAACCAACCCAAGCTCAACTCCTAATTATAGATCGGACGCGGATAATAGAAAGATGGAAAAAGAAACTATTCCCCAGAGAAATTACGGTCGCGGCTACAAAAACCAAAATTGGACACCTAAAATCTCGGAAGGAGAACAAGGTTATCCGAAAAAACCACAATTCACACCATATAAAGGAAACTTCAACCCAAACCAGGAATACTCACGAAGGGCAAGGAACACAAGTCCCAGGGATAAAGTAAAAGAACCCTGTTTCAGATGTGGAAAAATGGGACATTGGGTAGCAGAATGCCCAGAACCAAAAAAATGTTTTGGTTGTGGCCAAACAGGAGTAAGCAGTAAATACTGCGAAAAATGCTACAATAATCAGGGAAACTTCAATCAGAGGAAATAGAGGGCCATATTTCCTGAACATTTGCCCCGAAAGGGCCCCACACAGAAAAATCCCATAAACCCCAATCCCTGATACAAAAAACTCCCGGAGTTGATCCCAGACTATTTTTTAATTTAGAATTAAACGGTAGACTATTGGTAGCTTTATTGGATAGTTGTTCAGTTCACTCATTCATTGGAATGGGAATGAGTGGAATATTGGGAAGCAAATTACGACCATCAAAGTGCACAAGTGTTAAGCTTGCAGATGGGACACAGGTTCCAATACAGGTTGCATTATGATTGTATTTTGGGTATGGATTTTAAAAGGAAGGCTAATATTAAGATAGATTTTACGAATTATACTTGGTAGACAAATAAAGGGATAATTCACCAATTCTACCCTTATGGCGAAGACCCTAGCTGCTTCCCCGCGATAGCTAGTATCGGTGGACTAGTTAGAGGAACACCAGAACAAGTTCAACAATTCAACAAACTATTGGATGAATTAGTTCCCCCCACCTCGAAAACATTAGGAGTAACCAATATAACGGAACACAACTTGAAGTTAATAGATAACAAACCTATTCGGCAGCGGAATAGAAGGTATTCCCCAAAAATGCTCAAGGCAGCCTACGAGGAAGTCGATAGGATGTTAAAAGAAGGAATAATACAACCGTGGGATAGTCCTTGGTGTAGCTGTCCGGTTATAGTACCCAAGGCAAACGGGAAATACAGGTTCTGCATTGATTATCGACACGTCAATGCAGTAACTAAAAAGTATGCTTATCCATTATGGAATATGGATGACATACTGTATCAGCTTAGGGAAAGTAGATACATAACCAAACTCGATCTCTCGCAAGTCTACCATCAAGTCCCCCTTGCCCCCGAAAGTCGAGAGATAACGGCATTTGCGGTTCCCGATCGCGGTCTATTTCAGTTTAAAAGAGTCCCCTATGGATTGACAAATGCCCCCGCCATGTTCCGGCAAATAATGGATAAGTTAATTAAGCCAGAATGGGTACCTCGTGTCTTTGCCTATTTAGATGACATAATCATTACGGCCAAGACATTCGAGGAACACATACAGTGGATTAGAATAGTCCTTACAGCGCTACGAAAAGCGAACTTACAGATAAATCGGGAAAAATCAGAGTTCTGCTGCGCTGAAGTAACATATTTGGGTTACATAGTAAACGAGGATGGTTTAAAAACTAATAGTGACAAAATTAAACCATTGTTGGAATATCCAACCCCAACTAACTTGAAGCAATTACGTCGGTTTACAGGGATGATTGGCTGGTATTCTAGATTTATTGATAGGTTAGCTGAGTACAAAGTACCACTAAACTACTTAACTCGCAAGGACGTGAGATGGCATTGGAAAGCCGAACAACAGGCAGCTTTTGAAAAGCTAAAACTTGCCCTAACCCAAGCCCCCGTATAGCCCGACCGGATCTATCCCTGCCCTTTACCCTGCAAACGGACGCGAGCGATTACGCTATAGCGGGAGTGCTGACTCATGAAATTAACGGAGAGGAGCACTCCATTTATTATGTCAGTCGGTCACTGACGAAAGCAGAAAAGAACTATACGGTAACTGAAAAAGAGTACTTGGCAGTCCTTTGGGCAGTGGACCGTTTACGAGGTTATCTTCAGGGTGAAGAATTCACCGTCATAACCGATCACCATAGTCTGTTATGGCTGAAGAATATTAAGGATCCTACTGGCAGACTAGCTCGATGGAATACGGTACTACAAAACTATAATATTAAATTTGTTCATAGAAAAGGCGCATTGCACAAAGTACCAGACGGCTTATAAAGAGCTTATGACAATCAAGCAGCAGTAACAGCAGTAGGACCATTGGACTTGGAAGATCCGGAATATCAAAAGCGAATGGCCGCGGTTATAAGATCCCCGAAAAAATACCCAGATTTAAAAACAGAAAATGGCTATTTATATGTACACCGCCCTAATCCCCTTGTTGACCCCCTGATCCCCAATTTGGACGCGTGGAAGCTCATACTCTCCAATAAAGACCGACCCAAAGCCCTATTTGAAGCACATTACTCCCCACAATCTGGTCATCTGGGAAGGGACAAGACATACGCAAGGGTAGCAACATACTATTATTAGCCCGGAATCTATTACGACACCTGCAAATTTGTAAAAGCCTGTCAGGAGTGTCAAGCCCACAAATCATCCCGGCAACTCCCAGCAGGTATCATGGAGGGAAGAAACATTGAAGGACCATGGACTGTGGTAGCAGCGGACATAATGGGTCCAAAACCACTATCCAAGTTAGGATACAAATATATAATAGTATTCGAAGATCTGTTCACGCGATATATAGAAATGAAGCCTGTGACGTTGCACTTTTGATTCTCAACGAGTCGTTCCCGTAGTGCAACGTGTCACTGTGGCTTACGACAAATAAATAATAATGATCAATCAATAATAATTACCCGGTAACAAATTAAATTATTGGGCGCCAGTTACCGGTAAAACTAACGACAAGCCGATTCAGGGTCGCGGGCTCTACGTTGCCATCACCGGAAAGATGGCGGAACCACGTTGTAGGAAATTGGATAATTTATTCGGGTTATAAAATCAACCTCTTCAATTCCACCATAATTATTAACACTTTAATTATTACCACTTTAATATACAGCAAATACAAACGCATACAGAAATCCCGCTGATTTATTGTTCAATATTTTATCTACGCGCAACTCAGTAAATCGTCGTAAAACGCAAAAGAAAATATAATAATAATAATCGGAAAAATAATAATAAACTAGTCGGTTAAATTATCGGTTATCGCGCGGCTATTCTATTAACAGTATCCACGGAACGTCCTTCTATCACACTCTCATACCTTACAATACGCCGTACTTCCTCACTCACCGCAGTTCGAGAACTCTCCTTTATATGAATTAATTGTTTCTTCCTTGACCTGATATCTAACCCTGGTATTTTGGGTGTTTCTCGCTCCAACTAATCGTACAATAGCTATCCTATCGCCTCAATACTTTAACTTTCCTTAAAATCTCGGCGGATCCCAAAATGGTTACTTTGATATTATTTTTCTCTCAACACGTCTACTCAATACGGCGGTTGGGGAAGGAGTCTCGTCCTTCTTCTTCGATTCGTATTATCCGCTACCGATAGTGGAGCTAGTTGTTCTCCCTTTCCGCTATCATATCCGCCAGATCGGTGGTAGTAGACGTACCGATAGTCGTCCGTAACGCCACCTATTTTCCTTCCAAATCCGCTAGTGTACGTTCGCCATTTCATTTTATCCGCTATCTGTACAAATCCGCCAACGCCTCCACCAATGCACCGGGACAGCTGTCTATCTCCTTTCCTCTTACATTGGTACGTATGAACATCGGACCGTTCGTAGTCGTTCCCCCTCTGGCGCACCGCTCTCACCTATACTCGACGTGCGCGTGCAGTGTGCGCGCCGTCACTCTCTTACTCGACGCACGCGGTCAACATCTCTCTATCTCTCTCGGTTTCGCGCGCACACGCGGTGATCGGTGCCGTCGGCAGTTTGCCGATATTCTCGCGGTGTCGCCACGGGACGGTGTATCCGCTAGATATACACGGGCTACCACGATGTCGTCAGCTGCTTCGCTCGTACCTTGTTATCGTACACCGTCTGTCCCGTGCTACGTGTTGTTATTAACCGCCAATCCTTTCCTAGTACCTATTATCCTCAACAAACCGAAATATTCCTTTTTATCACTCTCACATAAACTCTTTTTCATGATTTCCCGGTAATGAGAGTGGCTCGGGCCGGTATATACAACTACCGCAGTCCTAACCTCTCCTGTCACTTCTCTACATCAATCTCTCTCAAACCATCTCATCCCTATTACTACATAAATACTTATTTCCTTAATTAATTAAGTGACGCTTGCCTCACAAGCCTTTACGGAAAGCGGACGCGAAAAATGTATTAACAGCTTTTGATGAGTTAGTGATCAATCGATGAGGATGCCCAAAATACCTTATTACTGATAATGGAACGGAATTTTCAAACAAATTGATCACGGAAAGGATAACGGAATACGGAGTAATTCAGTCAACAATTCCCCCGTATCATGCCCAGGCTAACCCACTGGAACGCGTGAACAGGAATATAAAGCCCATGATAAATAGCTACCTAGATCAGGACCATAGTGAATGGGACAAACACCTAGAAGAATTTTGGTTTGCTCTTAATAGTGTAGTCCACTCATCCACCAAATATTCCCCAGCTTTCCTAAATTTCGGTAGAAATCCCACCCCGGTAGCTTTACTACCGGCTTTACTACATAATCTATGACTTGGTAAAAAGGCACATCCACAAAGCAAACGATAAACATGCCAAATATTATAATAAGGGAAGGAGAGAAATGACCTTTTAAGTGGGAGATTTAGTCTGCTAACGGAACCACGTTTTGTCCTCTGCGGATGATAACTTTGCTGCAAAGCACGCACCAAAGTTCATAGGACCCGCAAAAATAGTAAGAGTTTTATCCCCAGTAATTTACTTGGTAGAGCAAGAGGATACAAAACGCAGACAAAAGTATTTGTTAATGACTTAAAACGATATGTTCCTCCCCGTTACCCTAATTAATTTAAAAACCGTACCCTTGAGAAACCCATACCCAACAGAAAAGGTTCGCGATCCCCAGTAAATCCAATCCCCGAAATTCTAAAACGCAATAGAGGTAGACCAAGGAAAATGAAACCCCAAACAAACATAAGTATTGGAAACTCCCCACGAATGAAATTAAGGTCGCAGACATAAAAAGCAATCCAGGAGGCAATGAAAAAAATGGGAGAAAGAATGATAAATGAAAACTAAAGGTAAGGAATGCTTAGATGGAACGAGCTGGAGAGACGGCATCGACCTGGCAGCGAGGACGAGGACGCGGAAGATTCGCGTCCCGCCCAACGGAGATGCCCAAGCCAGGGAACGAAGAATTGGCGGAGGCAATGGCTAAGATGGCAATGAAGGAGGCACCGAGTCGAGGATGCCCGGGTGCCCGAGGATGTACCCGCGGCGGTCGCCACCTGTGCGACGACCCTCACTTCAAAGCCACCATGGCTAAGATAGAGAGGAGATAGGAAGTCTCCCAGATGGCGGCAGTGGATACACCGGTCATGAGGCGACCTCAGACACCGCCACCAGGACAATCCTTTCCCCCTCTCACCATGTCTCCAAATCCTTTCCCCGTACCACCGCTTCCTACCATCTCCCACCCCGTATACAATCCCGCCTCACAGCAGTATACATACATTCACGTCCCAACACCTCTTCCCTTATTTCCCTAATACCAGTACCACAATATCCAAAATCCCTCACCATCCGCATCCGAATCCCCAGAACCCAAACCCTCCACGGTTGCCCCCGAAACCTCCCCCGCTCCCGCCCAAACCTTGATTGCAAATTAATTGTTGTTTTTTTGTTTAATAAATCCTTTAGTTATTTTTATAAGTTTCCCGCGTATTTGATTAGACCCGCACCCTGATCCCCAGTGCGGCGTGACAATATGTTACCTATGTTTCTGGATCACCCTGTATATTTACAATGTCTAATTATATTATTTATAAATTAACATATAATTTTCATTTCACTTATTTTCTTTATTTTTATCTCTAACTTTTATCTTATATAAGTACAATTTATTCGCTTATCATTTATTTACCTACTTTTTCGCATAAACTATTATTTTTATGTCTTGTATATTATTTATAATATTTATAAATGGATCTTATTGTTTTCACTTAACATTTAAATTAACACGCTAATGTTTTGTATTTTTCACGCATTCTCTGATGTTACATAATACTCTGATGATACATAACCCTCATCACTACTTCCTATTGATTAATTATATTTTTATATAATTATTTATCGATTTTACAATTTCTAATTTATCATTAATTAATGTATTTATTGTTAAAAAAAACTAATTCTCTCAATTTTGCTCTGATTACCTTGATAATTTCATTATAAAATCAAAATATAACAAAAATTGAAAAATAATGATTTATTTTACAAATTTTCATTATTTATAACATTTGTATGTAATTTAGTTAGAAATAATGAAATAAAAAAAATAACAAAATGAGATTTGAACCCCCCGATCTTCCGAATTCAGAGTCTGACGCGCTAACCACTACGCTCTCAGTACAAATGTACTAAGTAATTTTACCTGTCTATATAAGGTTATAGTCTATCGCTACAATATATAAATATACACGGGAGCTATTTTTAATTATGCGTGAATGAATTAATAAAACTTGATGTAAACCGAAGATAAATAAATAGAAAAAGCGATGTTTCATAAATATCATACAAATAAATATTATATAAAAAAAAGAAGGAAGAATACGAGGACTGACCTAGCTTATAATAAGGCTTACGCGCCCATACTTTCGTTGGGCCGTTGTCGCGCCCTCTGATTTTGAAAATCACAGATCCGAAACTCAATAGGGACTTTGAAAAATCAATTTTTTATTATCTAGCATGTAGATCTTCATGTAAGCAAATTTCAGGCACTCTTTTGTTTTTTTTGCTTTTTTGCTTCGGGTTCCTGGTATTATGAAGCAACTGAAATTCCAACAGTCGTTAAGGGGAATCCGTACTGATAGCTTCACAAATCCGTCACCCGAAAATTTGCGAGCAGAAGTGGCGCGCTGTCAGATAGGCTGAGTTTATAATCGATAATAATTATGAGTTGACAATAAATATGAGTGAGGATTAGTCTTTGTCTTGTGGGGATCAATAAATTCATTTATCATATAACTAATAATGTAAACAAGCAACAGATTCACAAATTTTCCATTATTTGGAAAAATTCACATTTTAAAATAATTATGGACATTTAAAGAAAATAAAGTTTTCACCACATCAAATCAGAGTTGAGCGCCATAGCTGATAATGTAATGATTATTTACGTATTACTTAGCTGATAGAAAGTCAGTATTTTCGACGGAAAGTGATATCGACGAATCATTGCTCAGAACACATACCGAAGTCACTTCGTACTTATCACTTTTCGTCGAAAATACTGACTTTCCGATCAACTAAGTAACATGTTTTTTTTTTTTTTTTTATTATTTTAACGTCGCTCTTTTTATGCTCCCAAACCGGTGCTAATCAGCGACGGAGGTCATACGATGTCTTGGTGAAGAAAGCACTTGTTGAAAATACATTCGCCAGTGGTGCTTGTATCAATCGGCCGGGGCCGGGAATCGAACCTGGGACCTCCAGATTACGAGCCCGACGCCCTACCGACCGAGCCATCGCAGGCCTCAACTAAGTAATATGTAATTAGTCGTTACATGAATAGCTATGACGCTCAACTTTAAATTTATGTGGCAAAAACTCAATTTTCTTTAAATGTCCATAATTATTGTCGAATATGAACTCAGCCTATCTGACGGCAGCGCCACTTCTCGCAAATTTGCGAAAGGCGGTTTTGTGAAGGTATCAGAACGGACCCCCCTTAACACTCAGACACCACAAAAACCAACATTTGAAGTTCATGTATTCTATTACTGAATGTAAAAAACCACCTGTCACGATCTCTTTCTTGTAGCACGGAAGGAAATACAAAAACCAAAATAAAAAAGAACAAACCTGCTGGAAAAATCAAAATTACGGACATTGCTACCAAACCCTGGGTTACAAAATCTCTGTTTCTCAAAAAATGCAAAAACATCCTTTAAACACAGAGAACACTGGAAAGTTTCTCTGTAAATGCTATGGTAACGAAAATGTCAAAAAGTTAGTAGGTAATTACATTTTAAACAGAGCCTCTCTCATTTCTATGCATATAGATATTCATAACATCTGTCCATGTAAAAATCTCAAGGGACATATTAACATAATAAGACGTTTAAACAACATAAAAGAAAATGATTACGACACCGACGAATCTATCAGCTCTTAAGATGAGACAAAGTATATGCTGTACTTACGTATATAATTTTAATTAAAAACAATATTTAAATTGCGGAGAAAAAAAATAATAATGTATAATTCGCTCAAGCTAATTTTTTTAAATGCCAGGATAAATAAGCTTATTCAGGAGCTGTCATTACTTCTCCCTAGATTGGATATCTTTATATGTATCGAAACATTGCTGTCTATGAAAAGAAATGAAGAAAAGACGATAATCTATCCTGATTTCATCACCCTATAGAAGGACCAACAACATTCTCGTGGAGGTGGTATTATAATGCATAATTGAGAAAAATATACCCTATGTTGAATTAAAAAATGTACTAACTCCCAATATATTCGTAGAAATATGCGGCATAAAAATTACATACACGATCCCTCTTCTCGAAATTCTTGCCTATTATAGAACTAGCAATATTTATTAAGATTTTTTGCACATTTGGTCCTTTGAGCCGGATGGGGGCACCCACACCGTCACCTACGCATTGTAGTGATATTTTCAATTTATCAATTTATCAGCTTTTCTCTCGTCACCGACTGCTCCGCTCAACTGGATCTACTCCACGCGTGAACGGGCCCTGCTCCAGGCTACGCAGCCTCTTTGATCAGCTCGACTCACCCACACCAGTTCATTGGCAGGCTGTCAAGCCCCATCGAGGAGATTAAGGCAAACTCCATCACCTCCGATGAGGAAGTTGCTTCCGGAGGCTCTTCATCCACCATCAAAACGCTGCAAGTGCCATCCAAGCAGCCTTCGAAGAGCAGTTGGAAGAACCCCTCGCCTGCCGGATATAACAGTGAGCTTCTCGACAGACTACCTATGGAAATTTAACTAAGGATAGCTGTCCAGCTATCTCGCATCTAGCTCCTATGGGACGTTGTGGATCAATTGGAGGAGGATCCTCAACTCTCTGCACGGGAGCTGTCTGTAATCCTCACGGGTGCAGATGATCAAATGAAGGAGTTCTCCACAGAGAATATGTACCTCATGCAGAAATGCCCTGCCAAGGCTCGAAAGCATTCCTATTTTAAGGGGAATACATTGCTCAAAATGCAACGCCTGTATTCAATGGTTTGACGCATTATCGCTCATGCCGAGTCCCAACTGCCAGATCCGATCAGCTCTCAGCCAGCTCAGCAACTTCCAGCGTCAACCAAGCTACCTAACATCGCATTGCCAACGTTCAAGAGAGATTTTGATCAGTGACCCATTTCTGGGACATCTTCAATAGCTTGATCGTTGGGAACGAATCGCTCACTCCAGTCGTCAAGTTGCACTACCTCAAGGGATGCCTACAAGGAGAGCCGTGCAAACTTATTGACAGTACTCCATCCGTTGATGCTTTTTTTGAAGCTGCTGTCGCCACTCTGCGAGAGCGCTACGGCAACCCGAGACTGGAGATAATCGATTACCTCGATAGGCTCGCTAGCCTTACAACTTTATCGCCCCGCTTACCTGCTAGCATCAACAACATGCTAGCCACCGTCGACGATACGCTCAAGGCCTTAGAAGCAGCTCAGGTCGGCTGTTAATCGTCCACCAATTAAGACGATTGATGGACCGCTCAACCCATGAGGCTTAGGAGACGACGCTAGGGAACTCGCAGGAATACCACTATGAGCGATTGCGGTTGTTCCTCCGTACACACGCCAACGCATTCGAGGCTGCTGACGTGGATTCCGCCAAGGCAACGAAGCCTACCTCCAACATCGCTCGTCAACCCGACTCCAAGAGACCAGCTCGTCCACCTGCGATTTCTCACACCGCCACTGCTTAACACCGAACGATGACAAAAACCGATGCACTCAGTCGTGGCAGTACTGCTCACAGATGCGACTTTTGCGGGGGCCAACATTACATCGTTGCTCGCGAGCCGATTGTTCGTATACGCACAAAGTTTGTGCTACAATTGCTTGGGTCGACATCAGGCAAAGGTTTGTCGCAGCTCAAAGACATGTCAGGAGTGCGGTGGCAAGCATCACACCATGCTTCACGACCCGACCACCAACACCCTGGTGCTGCCTGTTCTAGCAATACCCTCGAAACTCGCCGACAACGACAAGCCCGTTCCGCCCCACTCATCGGATACTCCTCAGCCTGACTCATCTCACGAATAGGATGTTGGTTCAGTCGTCTACGCTCAATGTTCCGCTCACACAGACTCCACTCTTCCCGATACTGCTCAAGCTCCAGCTCTTACCCACATGGCTGCTCACAAGGTTCGCTTGCTCTTTGAATCTGGGTCGTAACTCTTATTCATCACCGAACATCACAGTCACAAAAGAGACTCTTCAAACAAGTACGTAGTACGCCTACCGTTAAGGTTACCAGCAGAAAAACTAGGTTTCTCTCGTAAGACAGCCTCACGATGCCTGAAACGTATCATTCGATGATGCAAGCTCCAACCCACTTACGGCCACCTCTACAATGATTTCCTCGAAGAATACCAAAGGCTTGGGCATATGCGTCGTATCTCAACCGATCATCAATCCGCTCATCCTCATTTCTATTTGCCACATCATGGCGTTCTCAAGCCAAGCAGTACCACCACCAAGCTGCGTATAGTGTTTAATGGATCCAGTCCCACCTCATCAGGTAAATCTCTCAACGATATTCTCCCCACAGCCGCTAACTTGTTGCCGAACATCATGGACACCTCTTTGCCACGGATATCGTGAAGATGCATCGCCAAGTCGATGTTCATCCTGATGATTGACCATTACAACAAATCCTTTGGCATGGAGACGACGATGAGGAAGTGACTTTTCAACTAACAACGCTCACATATGGCACAAACCCCGCTGGCTTTTTAGCTACAAGAGGTCTACTGCAACTAGCCTACGATGAAGGATACCGATTTCCGCTCACTGTAAAATCGTTCACTCAAGGACGCTACGTCCATGATATCTTCGGCGGAACGGACACCATCGAAATTTTCATTGACACCGCTCACCAACTGAATTCTCTCTGCAAGGCAGGCGGCTTTCCATTATCGAAGTGGCACGCCACTCACTCCGATCTTCTTAAGCTATTGCTCAAGATCCTCTCACCAGTTTAATCACCTTTGACGACTGTGAAACCAAACTACTCGCATTAACTTGGATCCCTCACGAAGATAAATTCACGTTCTCCTCAACATTTAAGGACTCTACTCAGACACCTGCGAAACCCACTCTGCTCTCGGAGCTTGTTAAAATCTTCGACCCGCTCGGTTTCGCATCTCCAGTAACTGTGCGAGCCAAGGTTCTCATCCAAGATTTGTGGTCCGTCAAACTTGGATTCTATGATCCACTTCCTACCCACCTCACGCTCAAATGGATAGCAATCAGAGACGACCTCAAAGCTCTTAACCAACTGACTGTTCGTCGGTGGTTCAACACCTGGAGCTACTCATTTATAGAACTGCACGGATTCGCGGATGCATCCCAACTCGCCATGGCTGCTGTTGTCTATGCTGGTGTCTATCTCGTCATCAGCTCACTGTCTACAGGCTCAAGGACGTCCTTCATTTGCGCCAGAACATAGGTGGCGCCTCTCAAGAAATTCACAATTCATCGATTGGAACTCACAACAGCGCTGCTATTAGCAAAGCTCATCTCACATTTGCGGACCTCGATGAAGCTCAAAATAGATGCAACTCATTTGTGGACTGACTCACAAGTGACCCTGGCTTGGGTCAATTCTCATGCAAGTCGCTGGAAGAACTATGTACGGTACCATGTTATGCAGATTCAAGAGTTATGCGCAGATTCGACCTGGGGACACGTTCCTAGCAGTATGACTCCAGCGGATTGCGGCTCACTAGGCGTCTTGACTGGACAGCTCGTCAACCACCATCTCTGGTAGACAGGACCCCAGTGGATTGCTCAACAAAGGAGACTTGGCCTGCTAGGCCAGAAATCACGTTGGATGATACTAGTCCGAAAGCGCGACCTGGCATCACTCTCCTCTCTTCATCCGCTCAACCAACATACCATTGGGACCTCATATGGAAGTACTCCTCACTCACAAAATTGTTAAACGTAACTACTCTCGTATTTAAGGCTGTTCCTCGACTTCTCCAACAATTCTGCGAGAATTCGCTCGAATTGCACAGTCGGAGTCTCTACATCCGTGATCCATGTCATCAACAATGGACAATCGCAAGAAACGCTCGACTGCCATCATCCCATCCTCTCACGCGCCTGACCGCTTATATCGATCAAGATAGAATAATCAGGGTTGAAGGATGCCTGCACAACTCTTCGCTCTCTCCAAAATCGAAGCATCCTTTTATTCTGCTTCGCCAATCTCAGCTTACAGATCTCCTTATTGACTACGCTCATCGAAACACCCTTCATGGACGGACTCAACTCACGTTAGCCAAAATTCGCCAAACTTATTGCATCATTGGTGGACGTGCCCCAGTCAAATCGCACATCCTACGATGCGTTGTATGTGCTCGACAAAGTGGTGAACGGGTTCAACAAATAATGGCTCGACTACCTCTTCCACGCGTGACTCCATTCAGGGCTTTCTTACACGTGGCCGTGGATTATGCTAGACCAATCTCCATCAAGAATTGGAAAGTACGAAGCAGCAAGATGAACAAGGGCTAGATTTGCGCCTTTGTTTGTCTCTCAACGTCAGCAGCTCACATAGAAATCGGCAGTGATTACTACTCGGAGACCTTCATCGCTGCGTTTCGCCGGATCATATCTCACCGTGAACTGGTCAGTGATCTTTACTGGGACTATGGCACAACATTCGTGGGAGCCGACAAAGAGATTAGGAAGCTGTTTACGGCTAGCTCAATCGAAAATCAGCTCATCCGCTTCGTTGTTCGAAAGGAAGGGCTAAAGTGGCACTTTAATCCTCCCGCGTCCCCTCACATAGGGAGTAAGTGGGAAGCTCTCATTAAATCCATCAAATTTCATCTGTGATGGACCGTTGGAGATGCTCTGCTCACATTTGAAGAATATTACACTCTTTTCACGCAAATTGAATCGGTGCTCAATTCTCGTCCTCTCGAAGCACCCAATGATGACCCAGATGATTTCGAAGCGCTCACTCCGGGACATTTCCTCATCGGAGCCCCTTTGAATTCTCTACCGGAACCATCACTCATCGAATTGTCATCTTCTAGGTTAAGCAATTGACAGCTCATCCAACAACGACTAAAATGCTTCTGGAAGAATTGATCTTCTCATTATTTGCATCAGCTCCAGCCCATATCGAAATGGCATCACGCTCGAAATGAAATAACTCCTGGCAAATTAGTACTGCTCACCGATAAAAAGATGCCTCCTGGAAAATGGCCCATGGCTCGAGTCATCACTCTACACCCTAGCAAGGATGAACTCACTAGGGTAGTTACCTTAAAAACTACCAACACAACGCTCACTCGACCCATCGTCAAGCACGCTCCATTGCCAGTACCCGTGCTCAACCCGTGAGAATAATTATCGCCAATTACTTGTCGATGGCGAGCGGTAATGTTGCGGATTTAACATTTTAAATCACGCGCGCGTAATCGACTTCGACCCTACTCGATCGAAGTCGCACTCTTTACCGTCAGGCGTCGCGAGCGCGTGAAGACGCCGTCGACGCCGGAAGTTTCTCTCGCATATTCGCCATTTTGGACGCCTCGGCTACCACTCATCTCAATTTGCACGCAGTCCAGATCATAGTCATCATCAAGTTTCTTGACCATCACGTTACGCTCATCTCTGTATTTTTTTCGTTTAATTTATCAGGTAATGAAACCGATCTCTCAATAAGCACGCCAAAAATACCGCGTGCTTACCATACACCGCGCTTAATTGATGTAATTCATCCAAATAAATGGAAATATTGTGATTATTGTGTGGTTATTCACCCCCCATCCTTCTGGCAATATTTATTAAGATTTTTTGCACAACAAAAAAGATTAAATCTGCAGTTAATAAATATTCAAATAATTATTAATTACAATAGTAACAATTACTACCTAATATAAATCATTATTTTTAATTATTAAAAAAAATCATAATAGTTATTATCAGTTATATTACTTTCCCATTCAGCCAAGATTTATACGTTTAAGATAATCAAAAGAATACCTATATCAGTGAACAACTATTTTTAAGTATTTATAACCACATATGTATAATAGTTTTAAATAATTGTAAACTTTTATAACAGTCCAAAATTTTCACTTTATAATATGTTAATATCAGTTATAATCTTTTTCTTATTTATATTATAGAAAATAATATTATATATTTTATAGTTAATTATTAATTTATACGTAAGCTACTATTGAAAACAGTTTGTGAAATTTTATATAGAAAATAATATAAATAATCTTTCTTACCTTTGCTGAATCCTTCAAATGAGCCATACTTGGATCATGTATGAGTTTTCCACTGGCAGTCTTAGTTGCATGAATAAGGTCACCCAGAGCAGACGCAACATCTCTCACAGCATTTATTAACATTACTTGCGCTTCTGGATTATTACTGCCTAAACTAGCAGCCCCGTATTTAACAACTTCAGCAAGTTGTACAATTGTAGATACTGCATTATGAGCAGCTACTGCTAATTGTTCTTGTGACGATGCAGCTCCTGCAACCAGTGTTTTTGTATCTTCGACTAGGGCTTTGGCAGTTTTAAGAATGTATTCTCGGTGATCAGCAAATGTTTCATATTCACTATCTGCGTGCAAAGTGCCAGCTGTTGCAAACATTATTGTTGTATCAAGATCTCCAATTATCCCAGAAACTGTGCTTGCTGCATTAATACAAGCTTGCGTTCCCCGTGAACCAGCTTGAAGCGCAGCAAGAATTACTGATACTTTTTCACTAATTGATTTATTATAATCGAAAACCTCTCGTTGAATGCAAACATTGTCCGATGGAAGCTGATAAGTTCCCGTGGCTCGAATAATATCTAAACATGCTTTACCGAGTTCTTGTACACCGATTCTCAGTTTTGATGAAACATTAGCATTCGATGTAGTAGCTGATGCGCCTAATGCATCTTGCACTAATTGAGAATATTTATGCGAAATGTCAACAGCAATTGTCCCAAGTTTGCTGATATCAGTAGTTGATTTATTCGTCTGCAAATAAGAATATAATATTACAATGAGTTATAGATTATAAATACTTTTGACTATTATAGCAATACTACATTTATTGAAAAATCAATAATAAAATTAATTATGCGATAAAATAATTTTACAAAGATAATAAAAAATTATATATTATGTCTGGTATTAGTCGATCTTGGTGTATAAACCACGCTTTCAATTATATGGCCACGTTTCGATGGCTACTTGCCATCCTCCTCAGGCTATACCATTATTTAAATATTTCAAAGATATATAATTATTATTATTATCGACTAACATCTGACATAATATAAACTGCGTGGATGACAAAGAAAAAGTAAATATAGAAAAAATTATATAATTAGTTATTATATAATGTAATGTTCCCAATTCAAACTTTTCATCGATGTATAAGACACATACAAATATTTACATTCACATACTCTCATATACTCAATACACAAACATTAGTTTCATGCTTGTCATGAACTTGTCTTTTCCAAATTTTGTGCATAGTCAGTTCGGAGCAAGACGAGCGGTGTCATACATAATTATAACACTACCCACTAAATAATGATAGATGTCTACTGAGGCAATTCTGTAAATAATTCTTATTTTAAATATATTATTCGTATTTAAGACTTGATGGTGTTATATACATTCTTAAAATCTTGCATACAGGCACTTAAGATGGCCAATATACAGAAACCTACCTTATAGACACAGCCACTCAAAGCAAAAATAGATGCTTTCGTTCAAAAAGTCGAACTCTTCTGGACTTTCCGCGCATAATGTAACTAACAAGGGAAGTACTTGACCTCCAGCAAACGGATTTTATCCTAACTTTGGTATGTCTTTTGTAATATAAAAATATAAAGAAAGCCAAGTTATTACTTGCTAATGGCCACTTTTACGAAAGTTATTTGACATCTAACAATAATTTCAATAAAAATTACTTTCACTGTAATCGCTTATAACTCGTAAACGAATATTGGTAGGAACTCAAATCAAAAACTAAAAGATAGATGAGTTTAAGTAAATATGGATTGAAAGAAAAGAAGCTTAAATTGCTCAATTTGGAACGACATTATGAAGAAAATAAGAATTGAAGAGTTTTAGGCCAAAACAAAAACTTTTCTATATTAAATTATGATTTAAATTTCAGTAATTGAATGTTTTCTTCATAACATTACTCCAAATTAAGCACTTTCGAGTTCTAAGCGATGAAAGTAAAAGTAATTTTCATTGAAATTATTGTTAGACATCGAATAACTTTCGTAAAAGTGGCCATTGGCAAGTAATAACTTGGCTTTCTTCATATTTTCATATTACAAAAGAAATTTATATTAGAGAAATAGTACTGTTTTTGTCAATGTTAGTATTACTGTAACCACTTTCTTTTTACCGAAAACCCCTATAAAATATTTTTGGAATTTTTCTACTAAATCCCTCCCCCCCCCCTCAATCATGAAATGGGGGACAAATTATGACTGGTTGTTATATTTAATGTTAACCCGTTCTCCCTCCTTCTTTTATCTTTAAAGTGGGGGATAAAAAAGAATGGTTGTCATATTTTTATTCAACGTAAACGAAAATCTCCATTAAAGTTTTTTCAGAATTCTTATATTTTTAATCTCCCTTCCCCCCTACTTCCTTCATCTTTAAAATAGGGGATAAAAAAAGAGTGGTTGTCATATTGTTATTCACCTGTACCAAAACCCCTAAATTATTTTTGGAATTTTTTAAATTTATTGCCCCACCACCATCTACCATTAAATGGAGTATAAATGAAGAGTGATTATCATATCGTTATTCACCGTAACAAAAAATCCTTATTTTAGTTCTTTTAGAATTCTTAAATTTTAAATCTTCCCCCCCCCTCCTTCTTTCATCTTAATTATGGGGGACAAAAACGAGTGGTTGTTATATAGTTTTTTACCTGTACCGAAAACCCATATGAAATATTTTTGGAATTTTTCTAATTTTACACTCTTCTCTCCTAACCCACTCCCCTATCTACAATCAAATGGCGAATAAACAGACACTGATTGTCATATTGTTATTCTCCTTAATCGAAAATCCCCATTAGAGTTTTTTTTACAATGCTTATAGTTTTAATCTTTTTCCCTCCTTCTTTCATCTTTAAAATGGGGAATAAAAAAGAATGGTTGTCATATTCTAATTCACCTATCCCAATAACCCCTATAAAATATTTAAAAATTTTTTCTAATTTTACCCCCCCCCCCCTCCTGGCTCTACCGCATCTATCATCACATGTGGGATAAATGAAGAGTGATTGTCGTATTCAGCGTTAACCCTTCCAGGATCTTATTCGGAATTTGACCCCCAAAAATATCATGTTTTTTTTTAAATCCAATCGATTAAAAGGTGCATAAAATAACTTTCTAATTACTTTTTTTAGTAGAGAAATGTGTTTCTGATCGATTTTTATCAAAAAAATAATTTTTATTCCACGATTTATTTCACCATTTCTATTACACTGTAGTTTCAACTTACTTTTACATCAGTCCAATAACCCAAATATGCATAAACCCGTTTATCGGGTTAAACTTGCTTCTGGGTTAAACGAACTACAAATCACTAAACAACGATCGAAAACACATTTCTCCACTAAAAAAAGTATTTAGAAACTTATTTTATTGATGTTGTAATTGATTGGGTTAAAAGAACATGATTTTTTGCGGGTCAAATTCCGAATAAGTACCCCCTTCCATTCCACACATACGTTTAATTCTTGCAATTTGCGGGATACCGGACCCCGGACACCGGAGAACGGATGAATTTATATGTATATATTAGATTAAAATATATAATATATATACAGATAATGAATAAAAAATAATATTTTAATTTTTTTATCCATCTTCCTCACACATTTTACATCTTTTTAAAAGGGTTTGATGAACATATGTGTAAAAACGTCTATTTAAATGTAATAAAAAAAAATAAAACGTATGATATTAAAATCGTAATACGATAATAAATAATCGATATTAAAACTTATAACATTAAAATATATTGTTTACTCTCTAAACCTCTTCGAGTGAATTTTCACTTGAATAGAAAAAACAGCGCCTGTTGACTACGAGTGATTTTTCATTTGAAGGACGAGTGAAAACTTCATTTGGGCTAAAGAGTCATTAAACGACCCTATACTAGTGATAAATCACCCTTTTAGAATGATTTTATCACTCGAAAAAGAGTGAATCCTCGCTCGTTTAGTAAGGGTGAATAGATATTGGGATAACGGATCTAGCATCTAACCTCAAAATCAAATTTTTTATAAAAATATTAAAATGCATAACAACTTGTGCTTAAAGTGCTTAAAGTCAGCAGGGCGCGTGTTCTATGTTTCGGTCTCGTCAACATACACAAGTAATAAATACACACTTACAGTTTAAGATGCTACAGAAAGAGCAGTGTGCGTCTCTCTGTTTTCACTGACACTTTTTTCAGTACACAGTTACAGCGAGGAAATATTAATTTATCTCAAATTGTGCACGTTACAGTACATTCATCTACACGGAAAAAATGTCTAACCTTTAGTGTACGAAGCGCTCCATACTAATCAGTTAACGTTTCGTATCCCGCTACAGATTGTACATTAACTTTTCAGGTGTTTGTTATACATAGAAGTAGAGTAACGCCTTTATTTTTCCGTAAGTTTGTATATAACTTTTGATTTTAGTAATCACAGTTATTGTATTTGCTTTTTTTATAGGATATAATACTACAAATTTTGAAAATGCATCTATAGTTGATAATAAGTATTTTGCACCTCCTGTAGATGTAGGCATTGGCCCATAAAATATTTTTAAACAGTCTGGATAAATTTTACACAAGTATCCATTTGTAAATTTGTATCGATGATATTCATCGTTTAAATTTATTTTTTCAATAATTTTTAAACAATTTTTATCTTCTTTTTGAAGATTTACTAAATTTTTTAGTTTATTTATTAATTGTTTGTTTAAAGTTTTCTTCATAATGGTAGCAATAATTATTTCAGAATCTTTAATATTTGTTGATTGTAAATTATATATGCGTCTTAAATAATCAGCAGCTTGATTTTTATTTCCCGGTAAATATTGTAAAGTAATGTTATAATCTTGTATTGCAAGATTCCATCGTTTTAAACATGCAATATTAAATTTACATGCAATATTAAAATTACGGCGAGCATTTCTTTTTTAGTTGTGAAATAATTTATTTCGCTGTTTTTTAAAGTTCAACTGACATAAGTTATAATATTTTCGTCATTATTTTCGTCGACTTGAGACAGTATCCAGCAATTACAAAATCACCTGTATCCGTTGTTAATATAAATGGTTTATTTATATCTGAAAATTTTAGAATTATATTTTCATCGAAAAGATTCTTTATTTTATTAAATGCATTTTGATGAATATTTGTCCATTCATATTTTACATCCTTTTTAGTAACCGCAATAATGGTACCGTTTCGTTTGAGAAATTTTTCGCAAATTTTGTATAGAAATTTATGAATCCTAAAAAACTTTGTAATTCGCGTATATTACGTGGTATCTTAAAATTTTTAATCGTTGTTATTTTTTCTGGATCTGGTTTGATACCTTGACTGGTAATTATATTACCTAAGAATTTAATTTCTCTCTGCACAAAATTTGATTTTTTGACATTTAGCCTCAAATTGCAAGATTTTAGCCCATTGAATAATATATTTAAATGTTTTATATGTTCGTTAAAATCGTTTGATATTACAAATAAATCATCTACAAATGATAATAAAAAATCATCTAAGCCAGTAATTACTTCATTTAAGCCTCGCAATAATGCTGAACTGCTAATTTTTATACCGAATGGTACAACATTAAATTCGTATACTTTATTGTCGCATATGAATGCTGTATATTTTTTACTTTTTTCGGTTAATGTAATCTGCCAAAAACTATTTGACAGATCAAAATTTGACATTGATTCTCGATTTTTACAACGCATAAAAATTTCTTCGACACCTGGTGGTGACTCATGGTCATTTAATAAGTTTTCATTTAATCTACGAGCATCTAAACATATTCTTATGGAACTGTCCTTTTTTGGTACAATTACGCAAGGATTGATATATGTACTATTTGAGCGTCGTATTAATCCAAATTTTAACATTTGTTCTACTTCCTTTTTTACTTTTTCGCGATATGCAATTGGTATAGGATATGGTTTATTAAAATATGTCATTTTATCTTTAATTTGTAGATCATATTCAAAGTTAAGTAATAAACCTGGGGTTCTTTGAAATACGATTTTATGTTTAATAATTAAGTTTTTTAATTTTAATTTTTGTGTATCGTTTAATGTATCACACGTTTTAAGTTTCTCTTCGATTTCATTTATTGATATATCGAATTCATATACTAAGTATTTAGCTATATTTTTCAAATAATTTTTTGAATTTTCAGGTTCTTTAAAATCATCATCATATTCTACTGATAATGCAGTGTACTCGTTTGTGTTAATTTTCTTAGTTTTATAGTTTATTAAACCATTTTTCTTTCCTACAGTAACTTTTATTTCTTCATTTTTTGTATTTATTATCATATTCAATTGTTTTTGAGAGTTGTATCCCAGAATACAATCTTTCACTATTTTAGGTATCACTAAATATATTAGATCTATATTAATTCCATTTATTGTCGTTGTTAACATAATTTGTTTATTTATTCGTGATTATTTTAAGCCTGTAGCTCCTTTAATTATTTTACCTGTATGTTACCTCACTACCCATATCGATTAAAGCATGTATTGATATATTTTCAATTTTAATGTTTATTTCGGGACAGTTGAATCATTTAATTTTATTTATCTTATCATTATTAGGCTCGATATCGTATATTAGATCATCTCTTGGATCTGAATAAATTGTATTAATTTTTATTTGTGTATTAGATTGTGACTTGTTAGTTACATTTCTATAATTTTTATTATCCGATTTATGGAATACAACTAATTCTCGTTTCCTTAATCATTTGAATGTACATCAACTGATGATTCGAAAGATATATTTGAATTATCGCAATCATCTTCATTATTTTCTTTTCTATTAGAATAATTAGGCTTAATAAATTTTTCTTTTGGATTTTTTGTAATGATATGGCATTTACTTGCGGAGTACTACTACAGTGCCATGTTCGTTCACCTTTATAATTTGTATAGTCTTTATTATGATTTTTATTAAATGGTTTAGGTGTATTATTTAATTGGGATTTTTTATCCTGTTCCGGTTCGTTAGGAGATTTTTTATCGTTTTGATATGTCGTTTTCTTATTTCCATTTTTAGTTCGTTTATCATTTATTTGTGGACCGTCAAAATTTGACAATATTTTAAATAGAGTATTGAAGTTTTTATTAGTTTGTCCTAGAATTGAGTATTTTATTTCTTTTTCAAATTGCTCACTTATTTTTTCTACTAATTCTATTTCAGTATAATCGATGTTTATTTCTTTAGCTAAACCTAAAATACAAGTAGCGTATTGAACTCGTGATTGTCTACCTGGATGATATTGACCGAATTCAACTCTCCTACGAGCTTGTCGTTGTACAGAATTGTTCCAATATCTTTCTTTAAACCTAGTTGAAAAGTCCTCAAAGTTAATAACTTTACCCTCTTGCAGATACCACCAATCCTTAGCCTTATCAGAGAGTGATTGTGAAATTACACATATCATTTCATCAAAAGTATTTGCAGTATTGGTTAAATATTTATTTAAATCATTTAAATAACGAATTGGCCGTTAATTGGTAGCACCTGAAAAGGTTGGGGCTTTTAATTTTAATTTAGGATTATACTCGATTTGAGTTGTATTTAGGATTATATTTTTCTCATGGTATTTTTTATATCGTTTTCAATTTTGCTAAATTTATTTAAATTTATTTCATCATTTTTTTATTATATCTAAAATTTAATTCTTTAATCTTGAATTATTGAAGTCTAATTCTTCAATCTCTTTATCAAGGTTCTCAAATTTTGTTTTCAACTCTAAATTTTTTTTTTCTAATGTTGATATTTTATTGTTTAAATTTATATTTTCTTCTTTTAATAATTTAATCTCGTTTTTCAAATCAGTTTGCATTAGTTTAATGGTATTTCTTAAGAATTGATAATTAGTATTAACTAGTTCATTTAATGATTTTATTTCAATTTCTAGATTATTATCTTGATCATATAATATTATAAGTTCATCGGATACAGCTTTTTTCCAAATTATTTCTTGCGATGTGTTTTCATCTACATTAACTTTTCCCAAATGTTGTAGAATTATACCGGATCTACGTTTTTGAGAAGCCATTTTAAAAACTGTAAATTTTATACAATTTGAATTGAATCAATAATTTTAATTTTTAATACTGATTTTTCCAAACTTATCGGCTAGTATTAATAATTTAAATTATGGATATCCTCAATCAACTTTTCAATAACAATTTTGAGTATATTTAAATGATCATTCAAATTTGGGGGTTGGTCATTTGTAACAAAAATTGGGTCATTTATTTCATTTATCAAAGGAAATTGCATACTGTTCAATAAAATGTCTCTGTAATTTTCTATCATATTAAGATACTTAATTTTCAATCTTTGTAGTACTATTTTTGCAACTGATTCAAATTATAATTTCTATAAATTCTTGGTATGCAACATTTACATCTTCACCCGTATTAAATTTATTTGATCGATTAGTGACTCATGAGTTCTCAAGAAAGTTATAATTAAATAATTTATTTTCACGCTTGGTTTCAAATTTACTTGGATTTTACAAGAAACAGGATCTTTATCTAAAATTTTTTACGTTACGCAAAAATTTTTTAATTTAACGCATTGTATTCAAAAGATCCTGGCAGGATCGCCATTTGTAACGTGCACAATTTGAGATAAATTAATATTTTCTCGCTGTAACTGCGTACTGAAAAAAGTGTCAGTGAAAACAGAGAGACGCACACTGCTCTTTCTGTAGCATCTTAAACTGTAAGTGTGTCTATTACTTGTGTATGTTGACGAGATCGAAACATAGAACACGCGCCCTGCTGTTCCATGAGCAGTTCATTTAATGTGTAGGTTTCGACTCAGTGTTAAAGAAGAAAAAAAATTATTATTTTAATTAGTTTATTTTGTTCGACTACTGGTGAGCGCGAAGTGCCTCTGTCAGTAAGGAACTTATAATAAGAGTAATGGCTATAAGCCTTACATACAAAAATCATTGAGATCGATCGAGTCTGCTGACTGCTTCACTGGCTGCTCTTATATAGACTCTAGGTTGAGTTATACTTTAGGGTTTCGCTTTTCTCGCTTTCGTCACCTATGCGTCGCTCGCGGTACTATATCTATGTAATACGATTTGCTAATTAAATTATTACATCATTTATTGATCAACTAATTTAATTTATTACAAAATCACAAATACGAACTTCCGTAATTTTATTTTTATATATTTGTCTGACTTTTCTTAACTCTATGCTATTTGTCTACACAGTTAAAGTGAAGCGTCACAGTACGTAATAACTCGGCCAAATTTTTATCGAATTTACTGAAATTTATTGTTTTTTTTTTATAATATGGAAAGTATATGATCCTATTTCTGGCTATATGACTAAAAAAACTAATAAAAATATTTAAGATGAAATTTTTGTTAAATCGTATTATGTGGATTATTTCGAAAAGTATCGGTGAACACTTATTATGGATGAAATGTTCGTCTCAAAATTACAAATCTTTTACGTATTAGGTTCTTTGTAATTAGAACAGTTTTCTTTCAAAAATAAGCATACAAAAACGAAATGCAATGAGCATAATGAACAGACGACTGAAGCACGTTTTTTCATAATAGATTCAAATGTATCGGTTATAGATAAAACATTTTAATTTATAAAATATTCGTTTTAAAATTACAATAAACATTCCTTTATGAGAAAGCTATATAATAGTAAATTTTTCGATTTGTTAAAAACATGTGAGAAGTTGTGGGTTGGACAAGTAATTTCCTTTCATTTTTCCGAATCCATAAAAAATTATTTTTCGATCTATAGATTTAATTTTGAAGTAATTTTCGATTTTAACCATAAAAAGTTTTTGCAGTTGAAACTACTGAAATCAAAATAGCAACGGCAAGTATTTTGTAGATAAAGCGGAATAATCACCAAGTATTTTTTACCATATCATACATTGTATTTTTTTGAATTAAAATTTTATATATATATTTTTAGAAACTGTTTAAACTAATCTACTCTCTTACAGAAATTACATTTTCATCGTAAGTATTCAAAAAAAATTTATCATTTATTATATCAAATTTTTAACAACATCAAGTTTTAGGAATGTGTTTTAGGTGTGAGAATACGTAAATATAATGATAATTGTTAATAAATATCTGATAAAATAAATATCTTCATTTCTTGCTTCTATCTTTTTTTCTACTGAGAAAATTTCAAATTTTCAATAACTTAAAATTTTGTATTAAAAAGTAGATAAATTGTTATTAAGAAGTTGTTTGAATAGAAAGCACTGAAATGAAGCGGAATAATCGACAAGCATTTTGTACTACATCGTAAATCTAATATTTTACTTTAATTATTAAGAATAAAATCAAACTATGTAGTATTTATTTGCAATCTGTTTAATTATGGTTTTTGAATCTAGAGTTAAAAATTCATAATATAACTTATGTGCAACTAAAACTTATTTCGTAAAAATTCTAAGTGATTAAATGTTGTCTAATATACGACGTGATATTAGTTTTTTGAATAGTAAGTTTTATATTTGTAGTTTGTTGAATATAATCACAATTTTTCTTTGCAACAATTGTGAGTAATAATATATATTAAAGTTATTGGTAATAATCTGCACAATTATTACCTTGTGTCAATATTTGTACAAATACTTCTTTTCATTGCATTTTATACTCGTGAATTTATAGTTCGGATAGTAATAACGATTGCTTTAACCACTTAATAATTTACCCGAAATTCTATTTATTAATAAATTAAATAAAAATAAATACTTGTTTTTAAATTTTATTATAGAATTGATTCGACAGAAACTTACATTCATTTTTTATAAAGTAAATATCTTAAAAAGATATTTGGTATTCAAATAAACAGAAATCGGAACTGTTATCGAAAATAAAAAATTATTTCTACGATTCAAACTTCCATCAAGGAAGTGTTTTTTATTTATTCTTTTAAACTAAAATAATACTTGTACCACCCGTCTGCTAAGTGCTTAACAAAAAAAAATAAATAAATAAATGTTAGCAATATTTTTGATTTTCAAAAACTGAAAAAAAATTTTATTTTCTTTATAAAATTTTTATTGTTTCAACTAAATATTAAAAACTGTTACTTAAGGAAATTTATTAATCTTATACGTTAAATTAAGTTAAATCGAAAATATCAAGTATTATTTCGGCAAAATTCTAAGAATTACAATATTATTCTCTACTTGTTTGCGGTTTATATGTGGGACAAGATAAAAGTCGAAATCTTCACTTTAAATGATTTTCCCTATCCCAATGATCGGTCCACGTGATCGCCTGTCGGCACGGTGGGAGTTTGAGGCTAGCGCATGATGTCATCCGCCCTGTATACAACGTGTATACTTAGATGCGTGTCGTGCGAAGTTCAATGCACGATACCCGCGGGGCATGGCGATATCCGCCTTTAGGATAGGGATTATTCGCAGGCTTGATTAACTGACGCCCGACTTAATTAAGAGCAGGGTTTATTAGTAAAATAAAAATTGGAAATATAATATTGATGATTATATTAAGCCAAGGCAATGTTAATCCTTGGCCCGACGCAAACAGCACTAATAACCTAAACAATAACAAGTATAAAAATGCGTGTATGTGTGTCTGCCCGCCGCAATACGTATACCGAAACTCGCTGTCTCGGCCTAATCGGAGAACGCGCCGGGTTCGGCAGGTACGAGTTTCTCACGCCTGGTTTCTCACGTCACCGTAATACGGGTAATTATATGTCAGAGCGAACGACTCTCTGGCCCGTCAACAATATAATCCCGATCGATAGAGAGATGCGGCGAGAGTTCATAATCTCTCGCGCGCGCACGTGTGTCGCGTTTGGGTACCGCGCGTATCCTGACATCGCTCGCGTCTCGCATATATACCCGTGTCCGATTGCCTGGCCAGGACTTACTATACTGTCTCGCTTCCTCTCTATCTCTCTCTCTCTATTTTTAACTCAATGTAAGTAAAACAAAGGTGATGATCCTGGGTAGTCAAGCTTTCATATCAAGGATTGACCTAGAAACTGCTCCAAGGGTTGTTTTACAGGGTAGTCTCGTACTCTATAAATCAGAGGTTAAATCTCTAGGTATTTGGTTGTCGTCTACTCTGGATTGGTCAAGACAGATCTCCTCCGTCTCGCAAAGCGTTCATAGAGTTCTGCATTCGATGAGATTTTTTAAGCGGGCCCTCTCGTTTAGAAACAGAAAAGCACTAGTTGAATCCCTTATATTCCCCCATTTTGATTATGCAAGCGCGATTCTCACAGATCTTGACGACACAAAACACCTCAAACAACAACGTTTACTCAACGCCTGCGTGAGTTATGTTTGGGGGAATTAACCGTGTCCTGCACATGTCACACCTTATCGTCTTAAGCTGGGATGGCTGTCTGCCGAGCTCAGGCGAAACCTCATCATCGGTACCCTAGCATTCAACATCATTTCTCATAATTCTCCACTCTATTTGGCTTTCCACTTCATTAAAACTAGTTCTAACCCTAGCATTCGATCTTTCTCTCGTCATTCCCCTAACCCACTCATGTACCTTCTTCCCCGCACCGAAGCTCTCCATAAGTCATTCGTCATTACTGCCACCAAAATCATAAACTCCCTTCCAAACATCAGCCTAGACATTTCCAATCCATTATTCAAATTTCGACTCCTTTTTTCCCTCATCGAGCTCGACAGACAGCACTGGCGAGAAAGGATTGAGCGGGGGAAGTCCTTAGATGTTGTGGTCTCAGAGATGCCACATACCTGACACCGCGCTTGTTAGGCCGCTTGCTAGGATTAGTTAGTAGTTTTAAGTTTATTGCGTTTATAGTTGCGTTCAAAACGAGAGTTGTTTTAATTTGTTTTTCTTTTTATGTATATAATGTAATTTATTTATTGTTAAATTGTTTTTATTTATTTATATATTTTATAATTCAATGTTATTTTTACGTTACTGCTAGGCGCCATCGTAACTATTTAATTATGTATTTTGTTTATCTTTTATTTCAACTGTACAACTGTTTTTATGCGACTTTTCGTTTTTGTAACCAATTGTGACCAAATTGTGATCACGGGTGATTTTGATATCAATATGTGTGTTAAAGATTGGTCGGCTGCCATGTTGGAGTCCTATTTGGATTCGCTAAATCTGTTTCTGATTAAATCTGAACCTACTCACCATGCACACACGTCTACACGCTCATCTCACGCCTGGCTTGACCTCTTCATCGTTCGTAACCCTCCGCTTGCTTATACATATACCAAATCCTCTTAGCCCTTTGTAGCAGGGCACGACTCAATTACTCTATCCTTAAATATTTCGAGACCGCCGCTGGTTAGGAAGAGAATCTGGTCGCGTAACCTTGCTCAGGTCGACCTCCAGGTAGCTGCCTCTCTATGTTCAGACACATATAGCGCAGTCGTATCTTACACTCATACAACCTCTACTGCGTCACATATCTCCTTGCCAATCTCATTCATTTCGTCTTCATCGCCTGGCCGCTCAATCTCACTTTCACTTAATCGTCAACGTCTTCTTCATCGTTCTCTCCTTTAATTTCTCACAACCTACTTCCTATGCTCACTTCATCCATCTTAAGTAACTTTTGATTCACTCGCACCAGCAAAACTCATTACCACCAGCAATTCAAATAAACCCTAAATTACACTGTCCATAAAAAACACGTAGTATGGCCTACAGAAAGCAGTTGGCATCCGGCCTGACCTCTGATTATCTTGTTTATAAAAACTGACGTAATAAAATTAGGAATTCGATAGATGCGAACAAGTTTTTATACTTCAATAATAAAATTAAGGATGCATCGAATTCTTCTAATCTATGGAAAGAGCTCAGGAATATGGGCCTTGTTACCAAACCTGTTCCCTCACCTCTCATTAGTTTCTCTTTGGATCAACTAAATGCCTTCTATACCTCCATCTCCTACTCAGATAACCCATTCACTCTTACTCAACTACATTCACTTATATCTTCCTCCAACATCCTACTTCAATCCTACCCTTAAATTGCCTTCCATTTTACTCCAATTACTTCACATAAGGTTGTAGCAACCATTTCCAGGGCCTCCTCTAAAGCATCTAAGGTCATGACGGAATTTCCGTCCCTATGCTGAAACTTTTAGCTCCCCTGATAACACAGCACTTAACTGAGATTTTCAATATTTCTCTCTCATCCGGACATTTCCTGGAGCCCTGGAAAAAATCCCTCCTCTTTTCTTTGGCTAAGTCCGGCAAGGTTATTTCGCCGTCTGATACTAAGCCCATTGCTAAGCTTTGCGAAATATCTAAAATTCTGGAAAAATTGGTCCATGATCAACTCATTGAGTTCCTGAACAAAAATTGTCTAATTATTGAGAGACAAGCAGGCTTTCGTCGGGGGCATAGTACTCGGACGACTTTAATTGGAGTCTTAGACGACATTAGAAGAGCTATCGATAAACGAATGATGACCATCATCATCCTCTTCGACTTTTTCAAGGCGTTTGCTTCATTGCGACACGGCCCTTTATTGCGCAAGATGCGTTCACTAGGCTGTTCTGACATCGTGCTAACTTGGTTTTACCACTATTTGGTAGGCTGCTCGCAGGTGGTAGTGGATAGTTCGGTGGCGTGCTCGGCCTGGCTCGGCACATCCAGGGGTGTTTCGTAGGACAGCGTCCTTGGCCCGTTATTAATTTCCGTTATCAATGATCTACCTCAGGTTATAAATTACTCTAACCACATGATTTTTGCAGACGACACTCAGATCTATCACTCATTCTACCCTGACGACTTTGCCCAGGGTGTTCGGCAAATCTCGGAGGACGATAATGCAGTAGATAACTGGGCGAGGTCGAATGGACTGAATCTAAATGTTAAAAGACTAAGGTGATGATCTTTGGTAGTCAGGCTTTTATTTCGCGAATAGACCTGGACACTGCCCCGAAGGTTTCAATTAATGGTAACTCTCTTGACTATGAATCTGAAGTTAAATCGCTAGGGGTTTGGATAACATCTACTCTGGATTGGTCGCGCCAGGTCGCATCGGTTTCCCAACGCGTCCATGGAGTCCTCCACTCCTTGAGATTCTTTAAACGTTCGCTTTTGCGTCAAAACAGAAAATATCTAGTAGAAATTATTATATTCCCCCACTTTGACTAAAATGTGCGATTTACAGTGATCTAGATAACACTAAAAACTTGAAATTAGAACACTTATTAAACACATGCGTACGATTCGTGTGGGAGATCATTCATGGCGCCAGCATGTGACGCCATATAGTCTCAAATTGGGTTGGCTGTCGGTCGAGCTCAGAAGATCTTTTATCATTGGATCAGGTGCATTTAATATTTCGTGCACTTTTCCCAGATATTTTGACCATAAGTGATCTTAATGATTTAGATCTACTCTGGAAATTTATAGACAGTTTCTGATTATAAAAAGACATCTTTTAGATAGAATTAGGTTTCCAGTGTCCGGAGCAAAATTGCTGATTTTCACTATTTAAGGTTTAAATGTCTTACAAGAGTGTGACAGCATACATTTATGACTTTAAAAGTAGTTTTAATGAAAAATTCAGAAAATTTTACAAAAAGTTATATTTATGTTTATAGTAACAAATGCCTCCCCTGGGAGCTACAAATTTATGAAAATGGGCATATAATGCAAAAAAGGTGCTAAAATGTCAACTTTGTCTCTATGTAACTTAAAATAATGGCCCCGAAAAAGTCTGAAAAAATTCAGAACTATTGCACACCTCTAAAACATATTCCCACAGTAATAGCAACATTCATTTTCTTCTTCTTAGATTTCACAGAAAACCACCCACATATAAATTGGTTTTAGTTTTTTATTTACTAACAGTGAATAACTAAAACTTAATATGTTATTATTAACACAAAGGAAGATTTGCCGAACGGTGACAATCCTCCTGATAAGGAGGATGAAGTTTTCTTTAAATGTCATTCAAGAGTTAAAGTTACAACTGTAATTAGTTTGATATGTGAAAATCTTTACCATAAAAGTGACTTTGACAAAGCAAAAGGTGGTGTAATAATTAGTAAAACTTTAGTAATATGTCCAGATCATTCAAATTTAATCTAATGTCAATAAAACAGAGTGACTTAGCATTAAATGAAACGGCAAAGTGTATTATTGCTCAAATTAAACTTCAACAAAGACTACAAATTAGAGTAGAATATTTCAAAGACATAATTAATGAAACAAACAATGTGGACTTAAACAGTGATAGTGAATAATCGGAAATAGAAACTTTAAAAACAGAAATATTTTTAAATAAGTGACGAAAATCGTATAATAAGAGATGTGTTAAAACAAACATACTCTTAAGTGGTTAGTGGGGATATTATTAATTCTAAAAAAATTCCTAAATTGGTTGTCTAAAAGAAGAAGAAAGACGATACTAATGATTTAAAAAAAATGTTACTCACTACTTGATAAAAAAGAAATCAATTCAAACTAAAAATATATACATGAAAAATAATAATGAAATTATAATTGATTGTATGAATGAAATGCTTTTGAATCAAAGAAAATATTAAAAGAAAAATTGTCTAGTATATGTGAAATCAGAAAAGAAGAATAATGAAACCTAAGATGAAAATAGTCGGAATTGCAAACACTGAACATGTGGAAATTAAAGACATTGAAAACGATTTAAATGAAAGAAATTTTAAGTTTTAGTTCCTTGTTATTCTTAACAAGGAAAGTAAGTAAGAAAGTGTAATCATTGAAGTTGCTAGTGAAATTTATAAAAAAATTAGAAAATATAATAACAAAGTGTTTATAGGTTATCAATTCTACAAAGTATATGATATGGTTAACTTAAGACCTTGCTTCAAGTGTGGAAGATATGGTTATAATGGATATAAATGTATTAATGAAAAGATTTGTTTAAATGTTCTGGCTTTCATTACACGATTCATTGGAATAATACAGACAATTTGAATTGTATCAATTGCAAATTTCATAACAGAAAGTTCAAAACGAATTATAGTATTCAACACGTGGCTAACGATAGTAAGTGTTGCTAGGTGCTTAAAAATAAAATCAAGAAATTTATACATAACACAGATTACCCAACGAGTCCGATTATACCAAGATATATCGATAAAGTAGAAATCTCACCAGCAGTTAATCAGAAGATAAGTAATTTGAAATTAAAATCAACAGCGTCTGCCTCATGTATTGCGTCAAGTACTTCTGCAAAAAGTTCTACTAGATAAGATTTAATTTGATTTATGGATAATAATTTTAAAATAATCAACAATATTATAAATAACAATTTTGTAAAGGCATTGTGACGTTGTAAAATACAACGCACAAATACATGCACATGGCTTGTATTTACAAGTCATGTGCATGCATATTGTTACATTATGATAGATCGCGATCGCGTCGCAGGTAGCGAATCCCTCGCAGGCGGACCGAAGTGCACCGATGCACTTTTAAAGCAAGCACTGATACCCACGGTATGGGTATGTTTTAGATTCAGAGCCGACGAACGACGCGACCGATACCCGACGGTAGTACGCGGACTACGACCCCGACCACGGCCGAGAGGTATCGTGAGCCAAGGACCGAGCCCAGGTCGTCTCACGATACCTGGCGTATCCGCTGCTGATGACAACAAGACGGGAGGTTAGGCGGCGTCCTAACCTCAACCGTCACACGTGCTCAGCAGACGACGACGCTGAGATGGCGCATGGGCGCGCGCACGCCCGAACTACGTACTAGTAGTCGGGAGAGCCAGGGTGCTCCCCCACCTTACACCCGTATACCGGGGAACGCGGCACCGACGGCGACGCTCGTGCGGCACTAGGCGTGGTGCGCGGGGAAGGGGGAATCACTCGAGCAGCGAGAGTGTTGCGCGCGCGAAGATGCTCGAGTGAGCGACCGTGAGTGGGATCATGGGTGGGAGCGCGCGGAGCGCGAGTAGAGTAGGAGTCGCGGTATACCTAATGTATACGTGCGAAGGTATACCGCGGCATATTAGAATATATATATATACATGTTTATACGGTGCGCGCACACCTATGTATGTGTATATACCATAGTATATAGCGCGCACACGTATATTAGGTTAATTAATTATTTTAATCACGTTGCGTAGTAGTTAATTTTAAATAAAAATTATGTAGATCCGTCGGTAGAGTTGGGGGCGATTCGTAATAATTTTAAAGAATGTATATAGTTGTAAATAGTTGCTGATATGAATTAAATTTTAATTGTTGTGTGAGTGTGTCGGGAGTAGTTAGTATTAATTACATAGCCGGTAGGCACGGGGCGGCAGCACCGACTGGGTTACCAATATGGTAATTAATTATTTGTAATGCGCGCCTTCCGAGTGTCGGGGATGATTGGTTGCGTGATCGACTCAATAATGAACAGGTTGGTGGTGACGTAAACCACTATTATTGGATAATCGGCCTTGACGGAAATAAGATCAAGGCTGACTACGCGTATCGATCACGCAATCAACCACCCTAATCAACGCCGGTAGATAAGGAGTAGAGTAAGTTAGAGAAGGATAGCGATAGGGTGGGGAGGAAAATCCTTAATTTTGGGGATCAAGCCACGCCGTGAGCCGGATGAAGAAGCCGGTCTCGAGGATTCGCTACCTGATAGTCCGACGAGGCAGTCGATTTTTGCAGAGTAATAGTTTTAGAGGCAGAGTAGCCATTTCTTTTGTTGCGAGTTGAGTTAGAGTAGTAATCGAGTAGAGTAAGGTCGAGCGGAGTTGTCTTGGAGCTGAGAAGAGTTATTAGGCGAGTAATCTTTACGGTTAGCCCGACGGGCGGCCGAATTATATTAATATTATATTTTTATATATTTGCCGGACGGACGGAAATCGAGTGAGTGTGAGCACGTGTGAGAGTTGATTGCGGATCGCGTTTATATTGTGTCGGTGCTGGAAATTATAATTCTATTAACTTTTTAAATAAATGAGTTGTGGTTAAAGATAGAATTTGTGAGTGTATTTATTTGATTTTTCCTTTACTCCAAAAGCCGCCGGTTTCGAGGTGGTCAGCCGTCGGGATTCCCTCTGTGACGAGGAGTCGAGGTGGAGATTCGCCGGGTTGCTGAGTAGTATTGTAAAGTAGTTATTTCATTTTTAGTTAAATATCGCCAGGCGCCCAATTAAATATAAATCGGCGATATCTAGCCATTTTCAACGTCGCTACGACGGAACCTCCGCCGAGTTATAATTTAATCCAATTAGATTTTTCCCGACGAAAAGTAGCGTCGCAGCATATAGACAATCTTAATAAATTTATTAATTCAAACAAGGAAAATATTTTATACTTTAATATAAGAAGTTTAAATGCTAATTTCAATAAATTAGAAGTTTTTATTAATAATCTTGTCATTAAACCATTTATGATTGTTTGTGAAGAAACGTGCAATTTAGAATGTCATGAATTTTTTAATTTAAAAGGATATAAAATTTATTACAATTATAGTAAAATAAACAAATCGGATGGAGTTGTTGTATACATTGCTGATTATATAACTGAAACTACAATTACTGTAATTCAAATAGGTAACCTAAAAATACTAAATACTTGTATAAGTGCCAATTATTTAAAAAATGTTGAAATCTCTTCTTTGTATAGATCTCATGAGATAAATAAAACAAAATTCTTATTAAACATAAAATAATTTCTAAATTTAAAGAAAAAGTTTAACAATCATATTTTAATAGGAGATTTTAACATTGATATTTTAAATATAGACAATATTAGTCAAGAATTGATGAATAGTTTTCTTCAAAATGGTTACATACCAGGAGTTCAAACAATTACAAGACCAGGCAACTCTTTGACAGACGGATCATGCATTGATAATTTTTTCATTAAAACTAAAAACATAAATACGAAATCTTGCAAGATAATTCATTCTATAACAGACCATTTCCCGTTGCTTCTATCATTTAAAAAAATAAAATTAAAAAAAATAACGAAAAAAATTTTTTATTCAATACAATAAACTTAATAAGAATGCTAAAAATTATAACTGGAATGAAATATTTACAATGGAGGATCCATGTCAAGCAATAAATGTCTTAATAAATAATATAAAAGATTGTATAAAGAACTCTACCATAATTAACAATAATAATAAGAAATTAGATAATTCAAAACCAAGAAATATATGGATAACCAAGGCAATTACAAATTCATGCAATAAGAAAGAAATGTTACATAGGATTTGGAAATTAGATACAAACAATCATCAAAACAAAACTGATTACAAAAACTATGAAAAAATTTTAAATAGAGTAATTAAAGAGGTGAAACTTAAATTTGAAGAAGTACAAGTAGAGAAAGTCATCAAAATGCCTGAAAACTTGTGGTCCATAATTAATCAAAAATTAGGTAAGAAAGAAAAGAAACGAGAACAAATTTCTGTAATTTATGATAAGTTCAAAAATAAAATTTCTGACAATAAAGAAATTGCTAAAACTATGAACAATTGTTTTACTAAAATAGGTAAACAATTAAATGATAAAATTATATAACCAAGTAATATAAATATACAGATGCCTAAAATAAATAAAAAATCAATCTTTTTAAGTCCAACTGATCCACGCAAAATTCAAAAAATTATTAATAATTTTGAACTAAAAAAAGGTGGCATAGACAACATAGACAGTAAGGTATTCAAAATATTAACCTTTAGAGGGCCGGGATTTGGGATGGCATATCCTCCATAGTAATGTGGTAAAAAAGGTATCTTATATCATGGATTGGTCATTGACAAAGTGCCCATCGTGGGTCGAGCCACTATAGTAGTTTTCCGTCCCCCTAAAGGTTAATTACGTTCATTAAGAATCCTTTAGCTCATATTTTTAATCTATGTATAGAAAAGGCTATTTGGCCTGATTATTTTAAGAACGCAGAGATTGTGCCGATTCATAAAGCTGGTAATAAACTAAATGTATAAAACTACAGACCTATTTCATTTATATCTAACATAGCCAAAGAGTTTGAAAAAATAATTTATAAACGGATTTTTAACTTTTTTGTAAATTGTAACATTTTTTCCAACAATCAATTTGGATTTATAAAAAATAGGGGTACTAAAGATTCTTGAGTAAAATGACAAGTGCAATTTACAACAGTCTAGACAATAGTAGGCCAATTGCTATTGCATTCTTAGACTTAGCCGAAGCCTTTGATACTGTAGATCATGCCATTTTACTAAATAAATTGTTTGATTATGGAATTAGAGATAATGCGCATAAACTCATGAAAAGTTATCTAGATAATAAGTAACAAAAATTTTAAATTAATGATTGTTCAAGTGATAATAATTATGTGATAACTGATGTACTACAAGGAACTATACTCGGACCTCTATATGGCTATTATTTATAATTTATGTAAATGATTTGCTAAAAGAAAATATAATACATTATGCTGATGATACAGTGGTTATCGTTACTAAAGATACTAGCAATATCATCGAAAGATAATTAAATAAATAACTACAATCTGTATCTAATTAGCTAGCCTTAAATAAATTATCGTTAAATATACAAAAATCTACATATATAACTTTTGGAACATATTGTGACAGTGTACCAAATACTAATAATTCTAACTTTAATATTCATATTAGTAATATTAATCTAAAAAGAGTTGAAAGTACTAAATATCTTTGATTATCGAATGAAATGGGCTGAGCATGTAGAATATGTTGGTAATAAAACTAAATATTTAATTTTTGTTTTTTATAAATTGTCAAAACTTATGAATTTCAAAACTCTTAAAATGATATATTATGCACTATTTAACAGTATTATAAATTACGGAATTATTGCTTGGGGAGGTGCGTATACAAATAGTCGAAATTGATCATATAATTTACAGAAGAAAATCATTAAAGTCATAAGTAAGAATAATTTTTTTGCAAACAATAATTTATTAAATTTGGGACAATTATATGCGTTAGAATCTTTATTGTATCATTATGAAAAATTGAAATCATTGTATTTATCTTCTAATAGTCGAACAAGAAATAAAAGTATAATTATTCCAAGACGAAATAAAACTGTTAGTAATAAAGACAGCTATATCAAAGCTATTGCTATATTCAACAGCTTACGAAACAATTTAAAAATGCTAAGTATCAAAAATAAGAAGCTTAAACTTAAAGACTGGATTGTTACAAATATTCAAATTTAATTACATTTATTACATTAATATTTGTTATTTTCACGAATAAAATTTTATCATAATGTTATATATTACAAAATGTTTATTATAATAAGTAAAGTTTTAATTTATATTACAGTATTATTATTTATTATGATGAGTTAGGTAGATCTATACGCAAGTAAGATAGATCTATATACATAAAATTGTTACAAATTTCTACTAGGAGAGCAAATTTGATTACTTTCTTATTATAATTCAAACTTTTTCTACACAAAAAATTATTGAACCCCCTTTGAACGACATACGAAAAATTCTTCTTAGAATACAAAACTACAAAATTAATTACTTATAAGCATAGGCGAGAAATACAAAATTGACTTCTCATAAACCACCACATACCAAATACATTAAAAATTAATTATCCATATATCTTATAAGTCAAAACTACAAACAGTTAATTTTGCCTAGAGGTTGCTGATAAAACTAATGGTCATATACTTATTCAATATAGCCAAAACCCCCATGATTAATTTAAAATATTTTTTTTTTACCACTTAACCAATGTTTTCACCCTTAAAGTAGGGGATGCTGAGAAAATAGTGAATAAACAGAGAAAATTTCTACAAAAATGATAATAGAAGAATAATATTATCATTACCAAAATCCCCATGATTAATTTAAAATATTTTTTTTTACCACCTAACCAATATTTTCACCCTTAAAGTAGGAGATGCTGTGAAAATAGTGAATAAGCAGAGAAAATTTCTACAAAAATGATAATAGAAGAATAATATTATATAAAATTCTTTTAAATGTAATCAAATAATGATAATCGGATAATCATATCGATGACGTAAATGTGTATCGTAATATACAGATTGGTACGTATCGGTTTTTCATAAAAAGTTCAAACGGATTTTACTAATTATACCGACATACAAGAAAGTGGTCTGTTCAAGAAATCAGACCTACCTATCCTTATGTATTTTGACACGCTGAATCCGAAAAATTCACAACAAATACATTTTTTTATGAGTGTACGATATATAGCTTTTGTATACTTTGACTTGCTGAATTTAAATCTAGAAACGCCTTTTAATCTTTAAAAAATGGTATAAACCTGTCAATATTTGAAAAAAACTACAGAAAATCGTGAAAATTTGCATTTGAGAGCATAACTTAGTTGCAATACATTTCTTGGTGATTGTCTTGTGTATGAATTATTTGAATTTTATGTGTCTGAATTGAGGTCTGGTAAATATTGGTCAAAATCTTGTTACACTGCTCAAAACTCAAAAATATTGTGCGAAAGGAAAAAACGTAAATCGTGGCATTCAAGAAGTTCTTTCTCTTTTCTGAATATGATTTTTGTTTTTTTCTCTTAAGGGGATGTCGGAGCTATAGCCTCCATCAAAAGCCGCTCAATCTCACGGCTTCGAATGGCACTGTAGTCAGGTGTCGATTTCTACGATAAACGTGCTTCAAACATAAATTATAAATTTTACAGCTACATAGAGCTGTTGAAAGATACTTTCCCTCCTAGCTATGACTATACTTAAGGTAATTATAATTCTACTCGTGGCAGCAAATGTTTATTTTTTTAAAGAAATGTGAAATACGTTGCGTGTAGCATTACGGCAGATATAGATTCATTGAATATGAGGCGTATTTAACATTTCTTTAAAAAAATAAACATTTGCTGCCACGAGTAGAATTATAATTACCTTAAGTATAGTCATAGCTAGGAGGGAAAGTATCTTTCAACAGCTCTATGTAGCTGTAAAATTTATAATTTATGTTTGAAGCACGTTTATCGTAGAAATCGACACCTGACTACAGCGCCATTCGAAGCCGTGAGATCGAGCGGCTTTTGATGGAGGCTATAGCTCCGACATCCCCTTAAGGCTGAATCTGCTGTGACGTGGTATTCGTGCACCCCGGTGAAATTAATTATGTTATTAATTAAAATTGACCGCTAGGCCGCGTTGCCCGATATTGCGCACACAAGTATTTAATTTATTTATCGCGAACTGCGGGCTGTCCCCAGGAACACGAGTTCGCTGGGACGAACGGTGTGGAGGGTTCGGGCGATCCTCCTAGCCTCGACACGATATATAAATTAATAGAATGTCGGCGGGAGCGGGGAGAACACAATAAACACTCACAATTGAAATAAAAATAAATAAAGCGTTTATTTTACTTGAATTAACAATTGGCCATCCAGGCCGTGTGCCGCGACAATATTAAATACGCGCGGGCGGAAATCCCGGGAAACCTGTCGGATCGAGATTCTCGCCTGCGACAGGTTTCACTCCCAGGACCCGCTGTTCGAGTACCGTTGTACCCGAACACACTCCCGATGTACACACACACACACACACACACACACACACACACACACACACACACACACACACAAGGGGGGGGGAGTCACGATAGTAAAATAGAGTACTCACCGGTGACGCTCCTCGGGGATGGCTCAGCCGATCGTCGGCGTCTGGTCGACCTACTAGACAAGGGGACGACCGGTGGTTGAGGTGGTGAAGGCGGCCCTTGCCGCGGCGAGTGAGACGCGATCCGTGGTATCACCCGCCCACGACCCCGTCCTTTGACACACACATACACACACACACACACACACACACACACACACACAGAACTTCACGGGACACACGTGCCTGTCCATCCGGGTCTTCGCACTTAGCTCTGCTCCGGAACAACCGTTCACAGAGCTTAATACAGAGATGGGTGGGATGCACTCTCCGCACTCACGAGCAGTACAATTCGGGTACAAAATACAACAATCCGTCCCGATCCACGGATTATTACACACTGATTAGGCGATCGTTTAATTTCCCGAAAAAAGGATAAGAGTGGGGAAACTCACACACTCTTTCGCGCTCCCATCCTTACGTATAGTCGCGCGCGTAATTGTACACTCGTAGAAAAAGAAACAAGTGTATCCGTATTTAATACACAAAATATATAAATAAATCGGATCTGAGATTATAATGAGTAATATGATTACGTGACAGTGACAAGTTTGTGAAATTCAAACAATGTATGGCAGAATAATAATAATAATAATGTTGATACTTTTATAGTAATTCAGATTAGTATTATAATTCTTGTAAGGGTTATAAAACTAAAAATCCAGCATTAGAAATGTTTAAAAATTAATTTTTTACAATTGTATAATAATATTTGTATTATTAGCAGCTTATAGGGGATTAGATGGATACTAAAATAAGTAGAGATTCTTTTCTACCACTCCAAGGTAAGCGCGTAAGTGCAGCTGAACCATAGCGGTATAAAAAAAACAGTGGGAACAGGATGAAAAATACTTTGTGTTAGGTCTGTATTATAAACACGTTGAATTTGTGCTTCTAGACAGTACTTTATATAAAACACCTTCTACGAAGGTGTCAAGATTCGCAAGTATGGTTTTCAATCACACTTTCAAAAATACTATCTGATAAAAAAATCTTTAATTATTACTCCCATCCTATTTCTACTTATATTTTGCTTAAACCCCATAAAGAGTTTCTGCAATAGAAAGTACTAAAATCAAAACGGAATAAACGACAAGTATTTTTTACCATACCATATTGATATTTTTTTTAATTAAACTTTTATATAATAATAATAATAATAATAATAAAATTCCACCAACCATAGTGGACACAGAGTACAATGTGCCTACTTTATTCAAAAGCAAAGGATTTAGTTCGTGAGAGGCCGATATTATTATATTCATATACATATTGCCGAACGATAAAATTTTGTATCGCGAACTGCGGGCTGTCCCCAGGAACACGAGTTCGCTGGGACGAACGGTGTGGAGGGTTCGGGCGATCCTCCTAGCCTCGACACCGATATATAAATTAATAGAATGTCGGCGGGAGCGGGGAGAACACAATAAACACTCACAATTGAAATAAAAATAAATAAAGCGTTTATTTTACTTGAATTAACAATTGGCCATCCAGGCCGTGTGCCGCGACAATATTAAATACGCGCGGGCGGAAATCCCGGGAAACCTGTCGGATCGAGATTCTCGCCTGCGACAGGTTTCACTCCCAGGACCCGCTGTTCGAGTACCGTTGTACCCGAACACACTCCCGATGTACACACACACACACACACACACACACACACACCACACACACACACACACACACACAAGGGGGGGGGAGTCACGATAGTAAAATAGAGTACTCACCGGTGACGCTCCTCGGGGATGGCTCAGCCGATCGTCGGCGTCTGGTCGACCTACTAGACAAGGGGACGACCGGTGGTTGAGGTGGTGAAGGCGGCCCTTGCCGCGGCGAGTGAGACGCGATCCGTGGTATCACCCGCCCACGACCCCGTCCTTTGACACACACATACACACACACACACACACACACACACACACACAGAACTTCACGGGACACACGTGCCTGTCCATCCGGGTCTTCGCACTTAGCTCTGCTCCGGAACAACCGTTCACAGAGCTTAATACAGAGATGGGTGGGATGCACTCTCCGCACTCACGAGCAGTACAATTCGGGTACAAAATACAACAATCCGTCCCGATCCACGGATTATTACACACTGATTAGGCGATCGTTTAATTTCCCGAAAAAAGGATAAGAGTGGGGAAACTCACACACTCTTTCGCGCTCCCATCCTTACGTATAGTCGCGCGCGTAATTGTACACTCGTAGAAAAAGAAACAAGTGTATCCGTATTTAATACACAAAATATATAAATAAATCGGATCTGAGATTATAATGAGTAATATGATTACGTGACAGTGACAAGTTTGTGAAATTCAAACAATGTATGGCAGAATAATAATAATAATAATGTTGATACTTTTATAGTAATTCAGATTAGTATTATAATTCTTGTAAGGGTTATAAAACTAAAAATCCAGCATTAGAAATGTTTAAAAATTAATTTTTTACAATTGTATAATAATATTTGTATTATTAGCAGCTTATAGGGGATTAGATGGATACTAAAATAAGTAGAGATTCTTTTCTACCACTCCAAGGTAAGCGCGTAAGTGCAGCTGAACCATAGCGGTATAAAAAAACAGTGGGAACAGGATGAAAAATACTTTGTGTTAGGTCTGTATTATAAACACGTTGAATTTGTGCTTCTAGACAGTACTTTATATAAAACACCTTCTACGAAGGTGTCAAGATTCGCAAGTATGGTTTTCAATCACACTTTCAAAAATACTATCTGATAAAAAAATCTTTAATTATTACTCCCATCCTATTTCTACTTATATTTTGCTTAAACCCCATAAAGAGTTTCTGCAATAGAAAGTACTAAAATCAAAACGGAATAAACGACAAGTATTTTTTACCATACCATATTGATATTTTTTTTAATTAAACTTTTATATAATAATAATAATAATAATAATAATAAAATTCCACCAACCATAGTGGACACAGAGTACAATGTGCCTACTTTATTCAAAAGCAAAGGATTTAGTTCGTGAGAGGCCGATATTATTATATTCATATACATATTGCCGAACGATAAAATTTTGTATCATATAACTCGCGACACGGTCTAACACGTCGCGCTCTGGCTGGTGGTTTTTCCCACCACCAGAGGGAGACGACTATCTCTCTACACTCGTTGGAGAGATCGTCGTCTCTTTTCTATATATATAGCCGCAGAACATCTTGCTGGCGTCGCAGATCATCTTGCGACAGGCGTCTAAGGTAGAATCTCCAGTTCCTTACTGAGGAGTCCAAGCTGGAGATCGAGGACGAAACGCCTTTAATTATTTTGAGAAGGCCGTGCTCTGGGAAATTCCACCAACCATAGTGGACACAGAGTACAATGTGCCTACTTTATTCAAAAGCAAAGGATTTAGTTCGTGAGAGGCCGATATTATTATATTCATAAACTTTTATATATTTTGCTTAAACTCTAAAAAAAGTTTTTATTAATTTCCACAACACTGATAAAAAGGAAACTTCTTTTTTTTTCTCTTAAATAAACAATGTCTATCCTTCCCGTGCTTTACATCAGTAGATAAACAATTTTATATAATAATAATAACTCATTTGTGCAAAATTAATTTCTGCATAACTAATAAAAAGTAATTTCTCTCTTTTTTATGCTCTTTAAATAAAACAATACTTGCACCAAGCGTTGGATTGCCATCTTACTTTTGAATTATACGTCTGATTTAAATTAAATAGCGTATTGCATATGCAATATTTTAAGTTTTCTTAATAAGTAAAGTTTATAAGTTTAATTAAAAAAAATACAATGTATAGTATGGTAAAAAATACTTGTCGTTTATTGCGCTTTGATTTTAGTACTTTCTATTGCAGAAACTCTTTATGGGGTTTAAGCAAAATATAAGTAGAAATAGGATGGGAGTAATAATTAAAGATTTTTTTAACAGATAATATTTTTAAAAGTGTGATTGAAAACCATACTTGCGAATGTTGACACCTTCGTAGAAGGTGTTTTATATAAAGTACTGTCGAGAGGCACAAATTCAACGTGTTTATAATACAGACCTAACAGAAAGTATTTTTCATCCTGTTCCCACTGTTTTTTATACCGCTATGATTCAGCTGCATTTACGCACTTGCCTTGGAGTGGTAAAAAAGTATCCCTATTTATTTCAGTATCCATCTAATCCCCTGTGAGCTGCTAAAAATCTATATTATATTAAGCTGCTTCCATCAAAAACCTTTCTCCCTTTCTGTGACGTCAATCTATTTGTATGACTTAATTATCGAAGTGATGATATTTTTTGATAAATAAATGTATCACATGTTTTTTGACGCACTGTTGGGGGTTAATGTTTTTAGTTGCTTTTTTAAAAGGGGTAAAATTTGAAGGGGGAAGGGGTGGTGGTATGGGGTGTACCCTGACCACCTGGACATCGTCTTCAGGAAGTGAACAATTTTTTTTGCATATTCAAGCAGGGTGGCATACTACTTACCAGTAGCCGATGTCAGATGACCGGAGGTCACTCTGACCACCTGGACAACGTCTTCAGGAAGTGACAATTTTGTTTGCATATTCAAGCAGGGTGGTGCACTACTACTAGTAGACCGATGTCCAGATGACCCCGGAGGTAAAAAAATAAATCAACAACATAACTAATAAAAAGTAATTTCTCTCTTTTTTATGCTCTTTAAATAAAACAATACTTGCACCAAGCGTTGGATTGCCATCTTACTTTTGAATTATACGTCTGATTTAAATTAAATAGCGTATTGCATATGCAATATTTTAAGTTTTCTTAATAAGTAAAGTTTATAAGTTTAATTAAAAAAAATACAATGTATAGTATGGTAAAAAATACTTGTCGTTTATTGCGCTTTGATTTTAGTACTTTCTATTGCAGAAACTCTTTATGGGGTTTAAGCAAAATATAAGTAGAAATAGGATGGGAGTAATAATTAAAGATTTTTTTAACAGATAATATTTTTAAAAGTGTGATTGAAAACCATACTTGCGAATGTTGACACCTTCGTAGAAGGTGTTTTATATAAAGTACTGTCGAGAGGCACAAATTCAACGTGTTTATAATACAGACCTAACAGAAAGTATTTTTCATCCTGTTCCCACTGTTTTTTATACCGCTATGATTCAGCTGCATTTACGCACTTGCCTTGGAGTGGTAAAAAAGTATCCCTATTTATTTCAGTATCCATCTAATCCCCTGTGAGCTGCTAAAAATCTATATTATATTAAGCTGCTTCCATCAAAAACCTTTCTCCCTTTCTGTGACGTCAATCTATTTGTATGACTTAATTATCGAAGTGATGATATTTTTTGATAAATAAATGTATCACATGTTTTTTGACGCACTGTTGGGGGTTAATGTTTTTAGTTGCTTTTTTAAAAGGGGTAAAATTTGAAGGGGGAAGGGGTGGTGGTATGGGGTGTACCCTGACCACCTGGACATCGTCTTCAGGAAGTGACAATTTTTTTTGCATATTCAAGCAGGGTGGCATACTACTTACCAGTAGACGATGTCCAGATGACCCGGAGGTCACTCTGACCACCTGGACAACGTCTTCAGGAAGTGACAATTTTGTTTGCATATTCAAGCAGGGTGGTGCACTACTTACTAGTAGACGATGTCCAGATGACCCGGAGGTAAAAAAAAATAAATCAACAACATAACAATTCAAAAATTGAAGCAGCACCTTTAAAGCGTTGCGCTAATATTGCTAAGTTTTTAACAAAGCGTTAAAAATAAATTAATTAATCAAAAAAATCATATCTAAAGTGCACCCTTAATTCAATATTTACAAATATACATATAAGCCGCACCTTTAAAGAGTCGCGCTCAAAATTTTAAAATAAATCATCAATAGAACAATTCAAAAATTGAAGCAGCACCTTTAAAGCGTTGCGCTAATATTGCTAAGTTTTTAACAAAGCGTTAAAAATAAATTAATTAATAAAAAAAATCATATCTAAAGTGCACACTAAATTCAAATATTTACAAATATACATGTAAGCAGCACCTTTAAAGAGTAGTGCTCAAAATTTTAAAACAAATCATCAATAGAACAATTCAAAAATTGAAGCAGCACCTTTAAAGTGTAGCACTAATATTGCTAAATTTTTAACAAAGCGTTAAAAATAAATTAATTAATAAAAAAATTCATATCTAAAGTGCACCCTTAATTCAAATATTTAAAAATATACATATAAGCAGCACCTTTAAAGAGTAGCGCTCAAAATTTTAAAATAAATCATCAATAGATCAATTCAAAAATTGAAGCAGCACCTTTAAAGTGTAGCACTAATATTGCTAAGTTTTTAACAAAGCATTAAAAATAAATTAATTAATAAAAAAAATCATATCTAAAGTGCACACTTAACTCAAATATTTACAAATATACATATAAGCAGCACCTTTAAAGAGTAGCACTCAAAATTTCAAAATAAATGAACAATTTAACAATTCAAAAATTGTGCAGCACCTTTAAAGCGTATCGCTAATATTGCTAAGTTTTTAACAAAGCGTTAAAAATAAATTAATTAATCAAAAAAATCATATCTAAAGTGCACCCTTAATTCAAATATTTACAAATATACATATAAGCAGCACCTTTAAAGAGTAGCGCTCAAAATGTTAAAATAAATCGTCAATAGAACAATTTAAAAATTGAAGCAGCACCTTTAAAGCGTAGCACTAATATTGCTAAGTTTTTAACAAAGCGTTAAAAATAAATTAATTAATAAAAAAAATCATATCTAAAGTGCACACTTAATTCAAATATTTACAAATATACATATACGCAGCACCTTTAAAATGTACACTTAATTCAAATATAACACCTAATAATATAATATAATATATAAATAACAATAAATATAATTTCATTTTTAATGCAGCCATATTATGAAACTAAACAGTTTTTAAAATATGTCAGTCCCAAGCCTGTAATCGCAGAGGGAAAATGAAATTAAACAAAATAATTATAAAACAAAAAAATAATGGCACTTCCCGAGGACGATGTCCAGGTGGTCAGGATGACCTCCAGGTCAACTATCCATCCTCCTTTAATTCCCTCACCTTACCCTATTTTAACCCTTTTTAAAAAACTCAAGTCCATGATAATGAGTCAATAAATGAAAATGCTACTCCTCATTTAAAAAAAAAATTGGATGTTATTGCAGAACTTAAGAGTAAACAAAAAAAAAAATAAAAATAATATGTATGATGGTAAAATAGCAAATAATTATTTTAATGAATCTTTAAAATTTGTAAATATTGCCATGCAAAACGTTTTTCATGTGAATACAATAAAAATAAATTATTTTCAAGTTGTTGTCAAATGGGTAAAGTAATGCTACCTGACAATCCTACATGGGTGAAAATCATCTAACGTGAACATTTGACGTTGTGATATGCAAGAAAACAAAATGAAAAAAATTATATATTTTTGGTTGCTCTGGACCAATTACAGTTTCTAGAGTACCTGTTTACAGTGGGCATACAGGATCAGTTGATTTGCTCAACGTATTGAAGATTTTTAATTTTTACATTCCAGGGGAATTACATATATTTTGATATATAAAACATAAACATCTTGAATACATCCCTAATACAAAATCTCACGTGAGATCTTAAGTGAGATTTCATGCCAAAATCTCATGTGATATTTCAATTGGAGAGGTGTTTAAATTTGCTAAATAATAAAAAATCAAATTCTCACGTGAGATTTTGTAATAGGGATAGAAAGTTTTAATAAACATATTTTATGGAGTATACATTGAATATAACTATACCTAATTGATAATAACAATAAAAAAAATTAATTAACAAATTCTTCCATTTATAAAATATATGCAATGTTTCCATATAATCAATTTAACATAATTTTTATATTTGTAATATAAATTATATACTTTTATTATTTCTTTTAGTAGTGACTTCTTTTATCTTAAATAACAATTTTACTCTTTTCCTGAGTTTTATTTTCGTACGAGATCGACCCTAATTGATAATGTTCACATTGTCTATTCAAATTACATTCGTAACAACTTACTTCATTAAAATTAATTTTTTGGAGCTCACATCTACTCCATTTCCATTGATGGACTCGCATAGTTCCTTTGAATGGAGAAAACAATTGTTAAGAAATAATGTTTATTTTTAGTCAAAACAGTAAAGCATGTAATGATCAGCATCGATTATTTGTTATAAAAGAAATTTGGACAGGGGATGTTACATGCCAGGGGAGATTACATAGATTGTTTTTTAAATTTTATTACGTTAACATTCAAAATTTCCACATCGGAATAATACTGTTTTTATGTAGTTACTTTATCTGAAATTTACTCTATGAATTGGTTTTAAAAAATGTATTAGTTTTCCAATTATACTCTACCAGAGGAATTACATTAAAAAAGGTAACCGCTGAATTACCACAAAAACATGCCCGTATTTTTTGCTTAACATCATGAAATATTAAAAATAAAATTTTTACCTCTAAAGTAAACCAAAAGTTAACAATTTCACCTGGTCAGAAAAATGTTTCATGTTTACAATTAATTTTAAAGACATTAATCATAACACAGCTATTATTAATAACAAGTTTGTTACAAAGTTCAGCAAGTTCAGTGCACTTCAAAAATCAGTAAATGTTCAGATTTTCAACTTGATTTTAATTGTGGTTATCAAAATGAACAATTAAGTTTTGAACCCGTTTTTGGAATAAAGAAATACGTCTATAATCGCACCAGTTAATATGCGATTATGGCCTTGTTACAGCCAGGGGACGTTACATTTCAAACTTTAAGCAACTTAAACTTGGCAATAAAATCAACTTTTATCAAGTTTCACGGCTGACTTACATTAAATTACATATATTGTACTTAGAATATATTATTCGTAATTTTATATATGATATAATGGGATATATTTCACTATTACACAAATGTGCACGTTAGATGATTTTCACCCACATATCCAATAGAATTAAAAAATTTGGTTATAGGTAATTCGAAATATAGTACGAATTTTCGTCAAAACATAAGACAGTATAACAATACTTTAGCTTAAATTATTATCCTCATTAATGCGTTCATTAATTAATAAAATACTAAAATCAGACAATGTATGTTGTCAATATTGTAGCAATATGACATTATTACAACAATATCGCTACAATATGAAGTGCTGTCTGGGTAGGAATGTACCTATTCCTTTATACCTAATAAGTATTTTCTTAACCTTGCATTTTTTTAGAAAAGAAAGTTTTGGAAACAAGATTGTACTCTATTCTCATTCAAGGGAAAAAAATTATAGTGTATTTGATATGCCACCCTGATTGAATATGCAAAAAAAATGTCACTTCCTGAAGACGATGTCCAGGTGGTCAGGGTGACCTCCGGGTCATCTGGACATCGTCTACTGGTAAGTAGTGTGCCACCCTGCTTGAATATGCAAAAAAATTGTCACTTCCTGAAGACGATGTCCAGGTGGTCAGGGTGACTTCCGGGTCATCTGGACATCGTCTACTGGTAAGTAGTGTGCCACCCTGCTTGAATATGCAAAAAAATTGTCACTTCCTGAAGACGATGTCCAGGTGGTCAGGGTGACCTCCGGGTCATCTGGACATCGTCTACTGGTAAGTAGTGTGCCACCCTGCTTGAATATGAAAAAAAATTGTCACTTCCTGAAGACGATGTCCAGGTGGTCAGGGTGACTTCCGGGTCATCTGGACTTTCGTCTACTGGTAAGTAGTGTGCCACCCTGCTTGAATATGCAAAAAAATTGTCACTTCCTGAAGACGATGTCCAGGTGGTCAGGGTGACCTCCGGGTCATCTGGACATCGTCTACTGGTAAGTAGTATGCCACCCTGCTTGAATATGCAAAAAAAATTATCACTTCCTGAAGACGATGTCCAGGTGGTCAGGGTACACCCCATACCACCACCCCTTCCCCCTTCAAATTTTACCCCTTTTAAAAAAACAACTAAAACATTAACCCCCAATAGTGCGTCAAAAAACATGTGATACATCTATTTATCAAAAAATATCGTCACATTGACAATTACGTCACACAAATAGATTGACGTCACAGAAAAGGAGAAAGGTTTTTGATGGAATTTAATTTTTATTTAACTTTAACTTTAACTTTAATTTTTTCTATTATATATTTTTAATATTTAATTTATTTTTAAAAAAATAATAAAAAATAAATAAATAAATAAATTAAAAAATAATAAATTAACTTTAATTTTTTTTTTTTTTTTTATATATCGAACTTTTATCCTCCAAATGTTGAGCAATCGATAGGTGAAAATCAATCATTAATAATTATAAATAATATTTTATTTTAAATTTTTATTTAATAAAATTTTCTATTTTTCATGATTTTTATTTTTTGACATGATCAATTTACGAGAAATTGCCCATATATACATGTAAAATCTAAATGTGCATAAATTAAATGTTACCTAATTATCATTTTTTATTGTATTCATACAATTGTAATTTTATTTATTTTTTCACATATAATAATTACAAAGGGAATAAGGTTGGACAACGCCATAAGAATAATAATAATAATATAAAATCAAAGAGTGTTTTAATTGAAGAATAATAAAATGCAATTATTATTGTAATTATGTGCATTAAAAAATACACAATAATAAATGTTAACAAATAAGTAAGATTATTATTACTTAGTATTAATATATTATATTTATCTAAACTTTGAAAATGAAAAATTAAATCTAATAACTTTATAACTTCATATAGTTTAAATGTTTTCCTAATAATTAATATTGATACAACAAAATAAATCGAAAGTTGAAATCGACCGAGGGAGCGCTAGCGACCGAGGTATTTGTTGCTAGTACAAATATTATTATACAATTGTAAAAAATTAATTTTTAAACATTTCTAATGCTCGATTTCCTTTGACTCTCTGTAACATAAAACAATGGTCCCGAAAAAATCTGAAAAAATTCAGGAGAACTAATGGATACCTCTAAAACATATTCCCACAGTTATAGCAATATTCATTTTTTTCATCTTCGATGTCACAAAGAGCCACCCATATACATATATATATATATATTGATAAATATAACCTATAACGGGTACGGATTTCGAGTGTCGGCGCAGGTTAGGTCCTTGAATTATCGGCGACGTTCGTCGATAGGACCAAGTCGACTAGCCGGGATAATTGCGAATGGTAGCGCAGTGGTGAGGCTTCTGCCTCGCGCTCCCGGGATCGTGGGTTCGCGCCCCGATACCTTCGTTGATTTTTTTATTCCTTATATTCAATCCGTACCCCGTTACAAATGGCGCCCAACGTGGGGCCAGTTGTAACGGGGTACAATCTTTCGCGTCGGTAGGGGTAAAGGGATCGGTTGCTACGGCACTGCCTAGTTATACTCCCTAGGCGGTGCTCCGAGAGTGCGCGGCGGATTCAAATCGGTGAACCCCGCGCACGACCTACCGTTGCGATGTCCGTTAACAACCGCGAGATCACTTGCCGATCTCGCGTCTTTGTACAGCTAAAACGTCGTGAGCTGAAAAGGACCGCGAATAAAAGGGATAAATTCGTGGTAAGTTTACCTCGGCCGCTCCTGAAACGGAGAGGGCGGTATTCGGGATAACGGGATTAACATACGCCGGTAATCAATAATCAAACTCGTACTCGGATATTGATTACATATGAATTTTATTCAAGTTAAAGAAATATAAGTACAGTCTAACAAAGAATAAGGATTTAACAAAAGCCGTATCTAGGCCGCGTGAGGTCTCGCGACGAGGTGTAACCACCGGGGTTACTCGTGCTTTCTCTCTTTCTAGCACGCGTACGCGGTCGCCCGTTAGCTTCCTCGCCGTCGCGCGCGGACGAGATCCGTCGATCCCTAACTTAAAGTTATAGCCGTAAAGAGAGAGAGTCTTTACGGCTTCGGCGGCTCGCGAGTGGTGCACCACGTACCTTATCTCCCCGTCGATGTGCTTGGCTTCGCCTGTTTCCCTACTCTCCGTCGGGCTCTCGCGCGCGGCAACTTCGCCGTCTCCGCAGGTTCCTGGGAATCTCTGGAGCTGTGCAATTAACACCAGCACGCTCACTCCACCGAGTCACTCACTCTTCACGGCGCGAAACCCGGAACTGGGCTTACGCGCGGGCTTTCCCGATCACCTACGAGCTTTTCCGATCGTCACACGCGCTCGTTATAAGGTATAGCTTCATACGCATAAGAGTATGTAGCTTACCTTTACACCCCCCTCCCAGATTCCACGTACACTGGACGTGTGTATCTGAGATTCGCGGGTGCAGGATCGGGATAGGGCTCGGATGCCCAATCTTTGGCCACGGAACTTCTGAGATCTAGTCGTCCAGAACGAGCTAGGGACTCTCAATTTGCTCGTTCCGTGGCAGAGGAGAGTTTAATCCAAAAGGAGCCTTCAGAGATGGATGTCGGCTGCTAGCCTTGGTACTGTCCGTGTGCCCTTATTTCGGGTTCTTCCTTGGACGACCCCTACCGCGCTTCCGTTCTGATTCACTAACGCTAGCGCGCGGTTCTATGGCCCTGTTTGTCGGACGGACGACCACCCTAGCGGTTTTCCGCGGACGACCCCTTCCCTTTTTCGTCGGAACGCTCGCTGTGGGCCTCGGCTCCCCGCTGGGAGCGGCCGGAGAGTACATTTTTTCGCTCGGGGTGTCTTCGCTCGCAGGAGGCGGGTCGCTCGTCGCCTCTTCGTCCATCGTCGGTTGGGCGACGTCGTCTACTTCGGCCAGAGGCATTCCGTTGTCGGGCACGTAGGGCTTGAGATGTTCGGCGTGTATCATCTCCTCGTCGCCTTGCCCGTCCTGAATAAGGTACGTGTTTGAGCCTTTTGTCTGGACAACCACGTATGGTCCTACATACTTTGGTGCCAACTTAGAGGTTGTCTTGTCAGCGCTGGAAGACTGGACTCTGTTCTTTTTCCAAACAAGATCGCCTATCTCAAAGTTTTCATCTCGACGCCCGGCGTTGAAATATACGGCTTGTCTCGCTTGAGCCGCGGCGGCACTCTCGGAGGCCACTCTGTGCAACTCGGTTAGCCTGGACAGTCTCTCAGACCAGTCCTGGAGCCGCTGCTGATCTAACCGTTCTTGTGCGAGCTCTTCTTGCTCTCGCCGGTCCGTACTAGGTGGCTCTGGCTGTCGACCGTAGTTCAACATTGCCGGGCTCCACCCTGTCGAGCTTTGAACCGCTGTGTTTATTGCAAACACTAATTCCGGTAGCTTTTCGTCCCAGCTGGTATGCTTTTCCTTGATGTACGAAGCTACCATTGTCTTAAGCGTGCGGTTCGACCTTTCTACGGGGTTTGCTCGAGGGTGATAAGGAGGTGTCGTCGTATGGTACACTCCCTTCTCTTTGAGATAGTCGTCGACCATCTTGTTTTTGAACTCGGTCCCATTATCGGAGTGAAATACTTCCGGCGTGCCGAAACGCATGAGGACACGCTCGTGTAACTCCTTTACTATGGTCTTTGCGTTTGCTTTTCTAATTGGGACCGCTTCAATCCAGCGCGTAAATAAGTCCTGGAAGACTAGAATGTACTCGAATCCGTGGGTAGAGCGAGGTAATGGTCCAGTCACATCACCTGCGACTACCTGCCAAGGTCTTTCGACTACTCTACGGCCCATTAGGCCTCTAGGCGATTGCTGCTCTACCTTACACTGCTGGCAGATTTGACATTTCCGCACGTAGTCACCTACCTCCGCGTAGTATCGGGGCCAATAGTATAATCTGGCAACCCGTGCGAAAGTCTTTTCGCGACCTAAGTGGCCAGCAGTTGGATCGTCGTGACATTCTCTTAGAATCGACGGGCGATTCTCTTGAGGCACTACCATCTTCCATGCCTCGGGGTCTTCCATGACGTCCTCTAAGGTGGGGTCAGGCCGGTAAGTATATAGATTTCCCCCTACTACTTTCCATTCGGGGAATTCCCGTGGTCTCTCTGATACATCCTTTACCCATGCGAGATACCACGGGTCAACAGTGGTGTCGCTCCAAGAGACCGAGGCTATCGTCGGCTCTCCCTCTTCATACATCCTGGAGAGCGCGTCTGGAACATGATTAAGCGCACCTTTCTTGTGCTCAATCGTGAAGGTGTGCGCTTGGAGTTCGAGAGCCCATCTTGCGAGACGACTCGTTGGGTTGCGCATATTGCAGAGCCAAGGCAAACTGTTGTGGTCGGTTACGACTCGAAACTCGTAACCTTCTATATACTGCCTGAACTTCTTTATTGCCCAGACAACGGCTAAACATTCTCGTTCGGTGACACTGTAATTCCTCTCGGCTGGGGACAAGATCCGACTTGCGTACTCCAAAACTCTTTCGTCTCCATCCACGAGTTGGAGTAGCACAGCCCCTATACCGGTGTCACTGGCGTCTGTCTGCAGTATGTACTGCCCATTTGGGACGGGACGCTGCAGAATCGGTGCTGTCATTAAGACGGCTTTGAGCTGTTGGAAGGCTTGCTCTTGCTCATCAAGCCACTCATACCGCTGGTTCTTCTTGGTTAAACGCGTCAAGGGTTCTGCGATTGTCGCGTAATCCGGCATAAATCGTCTATGCCAAGAAGCCATACCGAGGAAACGGCGAAGCTGTTTAATATTCTTCGGAGCCGGATACTCTTTTATCGGCTCTATCTTGGCGGGATCGGGACGTACTCCGTCCCGGTTTACCAATACGCCAAGATACTTAACCTCTGACTTACAAAAAACGCACTTATCCCGGTTTATTGAAAGTCCAGCTTCTGCCAGTCTTTTAAGGACTTCCTCTAGGTAACGCTTATGATCCTCGAATGTCTCCGACACGACGATAATATCATCAAGGTAAGCATAAGCGTGCGGCGCCAGGTCTGGTCCTACGACTTGGTCTATCATCCGTTGAAAGGTCGCTCCCGCATATGCCAATCCGTACGGCATCCTAGTGAACTGGAACAGTCCCAATCCAGGAACTGTGAAAGCAGTAATAGGGCGCGACTCGACTTGCAACGGTATCTGATGATAGGCGCAATTCATGTCGAGAGTGGAGATATAGCGAGCCTTTTTTAGTTTGCGCAGTATATCATGCATGAAAGGCAAAGGATATGCATCTGGTTTTGTTAAAGCGTTGACTTTCCTGAAGTCGATACAAAACCGTCTAGAATTGTCATCCTTTCTCGCCATCACCACCGGGCTGGACCATCCGCTGGTCGAGGGCTCAATGACCCCGGAGTCAAGCATCTCCTTCACTTGGCGGTGCATTTCTTCTTGGATTTTGTCCGAGACCGGGTAGTACCGCTGCTTGATCGGTTTGGCTGATCCGACGTCGATTGTGTGCTCGACATCGTGAGATCGACCGATCTTTGGCATGGTGTTGGATAGAACTCGGTCCAACAGCTGACGCAATTCCTCGCGTTGACTGTCGGTTGCGTCAGCCACACCTGCTGACGACAAAGAAGCCGTACCTCCGTCCAAGCTAGCTACCTCTAACTGGACGTGAGCTTTGCTGTTTTTGAGGAACAGCTGATCAGCGTCTGGGTCTAGAACTGCACGAAATGCACGTACGAAATTGACTCCTACGTAACATTCGGCGTCCAGATTTGGCATAATGGCAACCCTGAGCTCCTTGGTCTCACCACCGATGGTGAAAGGCAACATTACGTGCCCACTCAGTGGTTGTGCATGTCCATCAGCCAATTTCACTCTCCCCGCGTTTTCGGTAGAGAGCGATTTTCCCAGGGCGGTAGCGATTGTGAGGCCATTAGACCCCATTACCGTCGTCGAAGCTCCTGGATCGTACAGGGCTCTGATCCGGAAATCGCCTATTTCCGCTTGGAGCCACCAGCGCGTCTCGTCCTCTGGACGGTAGCTCCGGTGTGGCTCTTGCTGACCTTGAGGACTAGAATCTTGGGAATCGATTCCCTTCCTGTGCTCCTCTGGCTTCACCGAGTCTATCCCGCCGCGGATGAGCTCCGCGCGGTCTCGTTCATTCCGTGGGCCCAAAGTTCTGGGCATCTCGGGGACTCTCTGGCCCTTGGGTTCGGCCTGAGTCCCGTTTAGCCGCTCCCGGAGGCGTTTCCCTGATTGCAGTCAGGGCAATGGCGGCGGAAATACGCAAGCTTACCGCACCCATTACAGGAAATCGGTTTGCTCGGATCGAAGGGCGTCCTGCTTGGCCCTCCTTCCGCGCTCTTTCCGCCGCGGGGCTTCTCGTACTGGCCCCTCTGCTCTCCGGGCCGGTTCGGCGGTTTCTTTTTCTGAGCAAACCGCCGTCCACTCTTGGGACTTCCTGGTTTGCTACTCCCGGCTGCGCTCCCGTTCTCACTTGGTAGCAGCTTCTTCAGCTGGTTGAGAATCGCGTCCAGCTCCACCAGATTCTTGCCGGTGGTGGATTTATCGGATTCCACCGCTGCTACCTTTGCCTTCAGAGGAGCCTTCTCTGACTTCTTCTTGGCCTTATACGCGAACTCCGGCCGCACCAGCTCCCCTTCCATTGGAGGTGGTTTGTAGAGCTTTTCGCGCTCTTGCAGCCGCTCCGCTTCGCGGGCCAAGTCAAACAGCTGGTCGATCGTCTGCGCCTCGATTCGCTTGAACCGGCGCTGGATTCTCGGCAGCATGTTTCGGTAGAGATGATCTACCTGGTTCCTCTCGCTAGGCTTGGGGACGAGCTCTTGTAGCATGCCTATCATGCAATTCATGTACTCACGTACCGGTTCGTCTTCGCCCTGAGTACGTGAGGTGCATTCAAGGATCAGCTTCTCTTGGTAAGTTTCGCTGGCTCCGTACCAGCGTTTAATTGAGCACGTGAATTCGTCCCAATTCCTCTACTTTCCTTTGTTATTGCGGTACCACCTTGCGGCGTCTTCCACCAGCAACTGCGAAAGAGAAGGAAGGACTTCATCCTGCGTCATGTTTGCTAGAACTCTGCAGTCGTCCACGCGCTCTAAGAAGCTGTTAATGCTCTCGCTTCCGTCCCCTGAGAACTTTATTCCCCACTTTCTCACGATCTCGCCTCGGTCGCGTGTGGGGTTAAATGAGCGCGAAGCCCAGGACGGTTGTTCTTGGACGCACGACGCTTGGGGCCTTAAGGGTGAACTTTCTTCACATGGGGGCCTTCCTGGTACCCAGGTGTCTCCCCCCTCCCAAGCTCCGCCCAGGGTGGCGCTAGGAGCTGGTCCTGGCGTTTGGGGCTGTAGTCGTGCGTCCTCTTGTTGAACCGGTGACTCCTCTGGCCGGTAGCAGGTATACGTGTCCTGAAATTGGACACGTGGACTTGGGCCTAGTGGATCCAATCGCGTACTTGATGCTCTTTGGGACGTCATGTGGCTTACGGCATCGGTTAGCCTCGTAATCTGTGCCGCCATACTTTCCATTTGCTCTTGTAGAGCTTTTGTCTTGGCAATTTGTTCTGCCAGACATGTGGAGAATAGCCGCGGCACATCAAATGGCGTCCCATCGGTCGCTATTAGCGTTATCCAGTCAGATTGACTACCCTTCCGACTGGATTGGCTGCTAGATTGGCCCTCCTCTAGGGCTGTTGGCAGGTCCTCGCTAGGTAGTCGGGTCGTACGATTGAGATTTTCCTCAATAAGGTGCGTACCTCTCTCATCAGGTAACGCTCCTGGCGTTTTCTCCCCGACTCGGCGGATCACTTCTGTCCGCTTCTCGACCCGCCTTATCCGGTCATTGACGGTGTCAGTTTCTTGACTGAACTCGTCGGCCGAATAATTTCCTAGCAGCCATTGCTGTAGGCGTTCCGCCTTTTGATAGCGGGAACCATCAAGTCGAAGCTCCATCTGTTCTAGGTGAGCCTCGATTTGTGCTGCGTTTTGGGTGTGGATCCACTCGTCCACCTGCACTATAATGTCCTCGTCTCGTTGGACAAAACTGTCGGCGTTTCGGTCGGCCATTGCGCTTATTTAATTATCGCTCGCGGATAACTTCAAATAAACAAAAATCTCTATTTTTGGTGCACTGTGGCCTGGCGTGCGCAAGGTTATTCTATTTTAATTTGCGTGGCAGCAAAGAAAAATTAAAGATATTGGGCCAGAAGTTGAAGGAATTATCTTTTCCCTAAGATATATAGCCACTCACTTGAATCTGCTATCCGCAAATGCACTTCTAGCTTTTCGGACAGGTTCTCTTGAACTCTATTATCACTCACTAAAGAACTATCAAAGAAAACCGAGGACAATTTGAATTTAAAAATTAATAATACACAAGATTTTTCTTATCTACTCGTTAATTTAAATTGTTAACCTGGCTCGAGGTCTATCGCGACTAAACCTTCTTAAATTAGTGAAATTAAATAAATTAAGTAACTTAACCACAGACAAATTAATCTCTTATCGTTATCTAAAAATTATTTAAACCGCACGCATGACCTCACTTACAATCGCATAAACATGGATTTGTTATCCTAACCTATAAATGTTAGGACGTCGGGCCAGGTTATGTCCGTCCGAAAAGCTTCAATTCTACCAGGTTCAAGTTTGTAACCTTGCGCAGGCTTTACAATTCGCTTGTTGAATTTTGAGTCAATTATTTACGAATAATTGTCTCAATCCGCCGAAAACGAGACGATTCGAGAGAGAGAGAGAGAGAGAAATGGAAATTAATCCAAATGAGTCGCAGGGTCGACCTCACGTTGTGGTATTTGTCCGCAAATACCACGGCGGCTTTTCGGCTTTTACTACCCACTTGGTAATAAAAGCTTTATTCTTGTTAAAAAAATTTCTTATTATTAAATAAATAAATAATTCGTAAAATTAATTATCACTTCTCTGTGATAATTAATCCGGCGTAATCCCTAATCCACACGTATTTGGGCGCCAGTTGCTCCGTACCCCGTTACAAACCAAAGATATTATAAGGCGTAGTATATATATATATATACTAGGGGATCCTCGCCGCCTGCGCGCTTCGCGCGCCAATCCCAATTTTTAATTTCGAGAAAGGTTTTTGTAATTAGTTTATTAAAAATAATGTTTCAAATGTTATTATTATTTCACTACATTGGAGGTACTGTTATAGTGCATTGGGTTTTATACCAAAAATTTAATTTTTTTTAAATACGATTATAATTTATAAATAAAAGTTTTTACCAAAATTTAGTGTAATGAAATCAGAATAAAAATAATAAAAAAATAGAGACATATTAAATGTTAATTGTAAATTTTAAACTTTATAAAAAATGTTAATGAAAAATTAATGTACCAAAAATAGTAAAGTGCATATACTTACTAAATTGTAGTATTTAGTAACAACTTATTAAAATTTTGGATTATTTTAAACGGATCTAAATAGAACTTCACCACCTAAAATTAATTTATTTAATGACGAAGGATCATCGCCAAAAGTTCTATGTCATTAATATTTTGTACTTTTAGAACAATAAAACTTTCTTCTTAAATAAATAAATTTTTGTAATAATTTTAAAGAACTATTTATAACATTTTAGCGGCATATAAATAAAAACCTGTTTCTTCCATTTCTCCCGTAATTCTTAATTTGCACCCTCTTTCAAAATTTGCGTTATAATCCATAATTATATCCAAATTATTTTTCCCTTTAGTTACAGAGCTCATATATTTATTTTGATTATTATAAACAAATTTAATCCTTCAATAACCTTCTGTTTCAAATAATAAATACATACTTGTTTATTCAAAATATTGCTTTATATAAATATACATTATCTACTCATTTATATATCCATACAATTTTGAAATTTTAATTGAGAAAATATTTAAATTAAATGCTCCTAAATTAATAATTTTTTAAAAAAATTTCAATTGTAATTCGTATTTTATATTGCCATGGTTGAAATTTGATTTTTCTTTTGCCATTTCTGTTTATAATATAATTATCTTAAAAATGTAATAATTAATGTATTTAATTTTTAACTCATTGTATATATCATCATATGGATATATGGAAAAGTGTATGATATATTTGATCAATATTTATTTTATCTTCAAACAATTTTGCATCTGTATTTATAGCATTGGATTTTAGATCCGTTATTATTATAGTGTACACATTTAAAAATTTTATGAGTTTTATCAGGAATGAGTAAACTAATACACGTCCTTTCAAGTTATATTCACAACTTTTTTTTCGCATGGAAAAAATACATATATTATCTATTCTTGAAACAACATAATTTTGAAATCTATATTATATTAAAAATCATCCGTTCTCCGGTGTCCGGCGGTGGTGTCCGGTATCCCGCGGCGGTGTCCGGTCTCCTGTTGTAAGAATTAAGAGTATCTGTGGAGTGGAAGGGTTAACGCTGATATTTCGGGATAACATCACTAAATACGGGATTTCCCGGATATTACGGGAATTTTTTAGGTATTCCGGGACAACTCCACTAATTTCGGGATTTTCTAAATAATTCGGTAATTTCTTCGATATGCCGGGAAATCTTCACTAATTTAGGGTTTTCTTGGATGTTTCGGGATTTTCTTAAGTATTCCGGGATAACTCCACCAATTTCGAGATTTTCTGCAAGTCTCGGGTTTTTCTGTGGTATTTCGGGATAACTCCACCAATTTCGGGATTTCCTGCAAGTCTCGGGTTTTTCTGTGGTATTTCGGGATAACTCCACCAATTTCGGGTTTTTGCTGCAAGTCTCGGGTTTATCTGTGGTATTTCGGGATAACTCCACCAATTTCGGGATTTCCTGGATGTTTCGAGATTTTCTGACGTGTTCCGGGATAACTCGAACAATTTCGGGATTTCCTGGATGTTTCGAGATTTTCTGTGGTATTCCGGAATAAATCCACCAATTTCGGAATTTTCTGGATGTTTCGGGTTTTTCTGTTATATTTCGGGATAAATTCACTAATTGAGGGATTTTCTGGATGTTTCGGGATATTCTGTGGTATTCCGGGATAAATCCACCAATTTCGGGATTTCCTGGATGTTTCTGGATTTTCTGAGGTATTCCGAAATAAACCACCAATTTCGGAATTTTCTGGATATTTCGTGATTTTCTGTGGTATTCCGGGAGAACTCCACTAATTTCGTGATTTCCTTGATGTTCCGGGATTTTCAGACGTATTCCGGATAACTCCACCATTTCCGGATTTCCTGGATGTTTCAAGATTTTCTGACGTATTCCGGGATAACTGCACTTCTTTCGGGATTTCCTGGATGTTTCGGAATTTTCTGACGTATTCCGGGATAACTGAACAACTTTCGGGATTTCTTGGTTGTTTCGGGATTTTCTGGATGTTCGGGATTTTCTGTAGTATTCCGGGTTAATCCACCAATTTCGGGATTTCCTAGATATTTCGGGATTTTCTGTGGTATTTCGGGATAAACTCCCTAATTTCGGGATTTTCTTGTTATTTCCAGATATTCTATAGTATTTCGGGATTTTTTGTGGTATTTCGGGAATTTTTTATGTATTCCGGGATAATTCCACCAATTTCGAGATTTTCTTAATATTTCGATAATTTCTGAGGTATGCCAGGATAAATTTACTAATTTTGGGATTTCCTAGATATGTCGGGATAACTTCACTAATTACGGGATTTCCTCGATATTTCGGGAATTTCTGAGGTATACCTGGATATCTTCACTAATTACGGGATTTCCTGCAAGTCTCGGGTTTTTCTGTGGTATTTCGGGATAACTCCACCAATTTCGGGTTTTTGCTGCAAGTCTCGGGTTTATCTGTGGTATTTCGGGATAACTCCACCAATTTCGGGATTTCCTGGATGTTTCGAAATTTTCTGACGTGTTCCGGGATAACTCGAACAATTTCGGGATGTCCTGGATGTTTCGAGGTTTTCTGTGGTATTCCGGAATAAATCCACCAATTTCGGAATTTTCTGGATGTTTCGGGTTTTTCTGTTATATTTCGGGATAAATTCACTAATTGAGGGATTTTCTGGATGTTTCGGGATATTCGGTGGTATTCCGGGATAAATCCACCAATTTCGGGATTTCCTGGATGTTTCTGGATTTTCTGAGGTATTCCGGAATAAATCCACCAATTTCGGAATTTCCTGGATATTTCGTGATTTTCTGTGGTATTCCGGGAGAACTCCACTAATTTCGTGATTTCCTTGATGTTCCGGGATTTTCAGACGTATTCCGGATAACTCCACCATTTTCGGGATTTCCTGGATGTTAAAAGATTTTCTGACGTATTCCGGGATAACTGCACTTCTTTCGGGATTTCCTGGATGTTTCGGGATTTTCTGACGTATTCCGGGATAACTGAACAACTTTCGGGATTTGTTGGTTGTGTCGGGATTTTCTGGATGTTCAGGATTTTCTGTGGTATTCCGGGTTAATCCACCAATTTCGGGATTTCCTAGATATTTCGGGATTTTCTGTGGTATTTCGGGATAAATTCCCTAGTTCGGGATTTTCTGGTTATTTCCAGATATTCTATAGTATTTCGGGATTTTTTGTGGTATTTCGGGAATTTTTTATGTATTCCGGGATAATTCCACCAATTTCGAGATTTTCTTAATATTTCGATAATTTCTGAGGTATGCCAGGATAAATTTACTAATTTTGGGATTTCCTGGATATGTCGGGATAACTTCACTAATTACGGGATTTCCTCGATATTTCGGGAATTTCTGAGGTATACCTGGATATCTTCACTAATTACGGGATTTCCTGCAAGTCTCGGGTTTTTCTGTGGTACTTCGGGATAACTCCACCAATTTCGGGTTTTTGCTGCAAGTCTCGGGTTTATCTGTGGTATTTCGGGATAACTCCACCAATTTCGGGATTTCCTGGATGTTTCGAGATTTTCTGACGTGTTCCGGGATAACTCGAACAATTTCGGGATTTCCTGGATGTTTCGAGATTTTCTGTGGTATTCCGGAATAAATCCACCAATTTCGGAATTTTCTGGATGTTTCGGGTTTTTCTGTTGTATTTCGGGATAAATTCACTAATTGAGGGATTTTCTGGATGTTTCGGGATATTCTGTGGTATTCCGGGATAAATCCACCAATTTCGGGATTTCCTGGATGTTTCTGGATTTTCTGAGGTATTCCGGAATAAATCCACCAATTTCGGAATTTCCTGAATATTTCGTGATTTTCTGTGGTATTCCGGGAGAACTCCACTAATTTCGTGATTTCCTTGATGTTCCGGGATTTCAGACGTATTCCGGATAACTCCACCATTTTCGGGATTTCCTGGATGGTTCAAGATTTTCTGACGTATTCCGGGATAACTGCACTTCTTTCGGGATTTCCTGGATGTTTCGGGATTTTCTGACGTATTCCGGGATAACTGAACAACTTTCGGGATTTGTTGGTTGTTTCGGAATTTTCTGTGGTATTCCGGGTTAATCCACCAATTTCGGGATTTCCTAGATATTTCGGGATTTTCTGTGTTATTTCGGGATAAATACCCTAATTTCGGGATTTTCTGGTTATTTCCAGATATTCTATAGTATTTCGGGATTTTTTGTGGTATTTCGGGAATTTTTTATGTATTTCGGGATAATTCCACCAATTTCGAGATTTTCTTAATATTTCGATGATTTCTGAGGTATGCCAGGATAAATTTACTAATTTTGGGATTTCCTGGATATGTCGGGATAACTTCACTAATTACGGGATTTCCTCGATATTTCGGGAATTTCTGAGGTATACCTGGATATCTTCACTAATTACGGGATTTTCTCGATACTTCGGGAAATTTGGAGGTATTCCGGGATAACTCCACTAATTTCGGGATTTTCTAAATATTCCGATAATTTCTGAGGTATGCCGGGTTAACTTCACTAATTTTGGGATATAGTGGATACTTCGGGAGTTTCTGAGTTATTTCGGGATAACTTCACTAATTACGAGATATCCTGGACCTTTCGGGATAACTTCACAAATTACGGGATTTCCTCGATATTTCGGGAATTTCTGAGGTATACCGGGATAACTTCACTAATCTTGGGGTTTCCTGCATATTTCGAGGATTTATGAGTTATTTCGGGATTCTTCCCTAATTACGGGATTTCCTCGATATTTCGGGAATACGTGAGGTATTCCGGGATAACTTCACTAATTACGGGATATAATATTAAAAAAGTGTATAAGCACTTTTGCGAGTACTCCAATTTTTGTATATTTTTGTACCTAATTAAATTATTATATTAAGAACATACCTATAAGTAAAATTATAAGTAATTAATAATAAATAATAGTCACAACATACATATATAATGTAAAAATAAAGTGGTCACAGTAGTACTAACATAGACTGAAGCAGTACTGTCAGTCTAATAATTTTTAATAACTTAAATAATATATTTTAATGTAATATATAATTTATTTGATGATTCGTTCGGTTTTTTTATCACATTTAAATATACGTTTTCACACATTTTTCTTCATACTCTATTACAAAGGTGTAAAATGAGTGAGAAAGGTGGATAAAAAAATTAAAATTTTATTTTTGATTTATCATCTATATATATATATCAAAATTTATCCGTTCTCCGGTGTCCGGTATCCCAAATGTTAAAAGAATTAAACGTATGTGTGGAGTGGAAGGGTTAACGCTGAATACGACAACCACACATCATTTATCTCACATCTAATGATAGGTGCAGAAGGAGTCATGAGGGGGGGGGGGGTAAAATTAGAACATTTTTTAAATATTTTATAGAGGTTATCGGTATATATGAATTAGAATATGACGACCATTCTTTTTTATTCTAAGAAAACTAAGATGAGGTTTTTGGTACGGTGAATAGCGATATGATAATCACTCTTCATTTATCCTCCATTTATTGCTAGATGGAGGAGGGACAAGAGGGGGAGGGGGGAAATAAAATTAGTAAAATTCCAAAAATAATTTAGGGGTTTCGGTACAGGTGAATAACAATATGACCACCACTCTTTTTTATCCCTTATTTTAAAGATGATGGAAGGTGAGAGGAAGGGTCAACATTGAATATGACAACCAGTCTTAATTTATCCCCCATGTAATGATTGAGTGGTAGAGGGTAAGAGGGGGGTTTAGTAGAAGAACTCCAAAAATATTTTATAGGGATTTTCGGTAATAAAAAGTGGTCACAGTGATACGAACACTGACAAAAACAGTACTATTAATCTAATAAATTTTGATAACATATATAATATAATATATATAATATAATGCAATACATATTTTATTTCTAAGATGTAAAATGCGTGAGGAAGTTGGTTGAAAAATTTAAAATATTATTTTTCTTTCATTTTTTTAATGTAATACCAAATGTAATATTAAAATAACTTTTATAATTAATATTCAATTTTTATTATTGTAATTCTATAATATAATTTATATTTTTTGGTTGCCATTGCTAATATTCTTTTTTATAAAAGATTTTTGAAAATAAAACAAAATTAATAAAATGTGAAAATAAATCTTATATCTAGAATTTTAATCTGAAAAAAATTTTTATAAATTCAATTATTACGTATAATTATTTGTTTGAATAAATAATTGAATACATACGATGTATTAGCTGAGTTTAGTAATTTTGTATGAAATTTTAAATTCTTCATCTCCTTTCCGTGAAACATCATGAAAAAGCATGCAATATATTTATAATGGTCAAAGAATAATTTTATATTCTAATTTTTGTTGTTGAAAATATTATTCTCGTAGAAAAATAACACATTTGTTACTAGATTGATGTAGCTTCTTACAGGAATAGTGTGGAAATATTGTAAGTAATGATATATGTGTTACTACGTATTAAAAATTAAAATTAAAATTCCTTACTCCAGTGTAAGTTTTATCATGTCGATTATTTTTAATTTTTTTTAATTGTTTCAGTATTATGTAGAAATATGTTCAGTATCTATAAACTCTTGTGTAATTGACTAAGATTAAATAAGTATATACAATGTTGCAAATATAATACACTGTTATTTTTATTTTATTGACTGAAAAAAATTGATTGTAACTGAATATTAGGTTAATTAATTACACATTATATGATATTTCACATTTTTATTCAATTAAATTGTAAAATTATAAATTTAAAAAAATATAAAAATAAGTATATATTTAGTGTAATTTCGACCGAGGGAGCGTTAGCCACCGAGGAATTGTTGCTAGTATATATATATATTTCAAATATATGGTCCTTACGCAGTAACTTGGTAAGGGGAGCTTTAATGTCAGCTTCGCGATTAAGGAATCGAGAGTACTAGCTTACCATCCCGAGGAAGAATCTCAGATGTATGACATTACGAGGAGTAGGGTAGTTAAGAACTGGAGCGACTCGTTCCTCATCAGGCCTCAAGCCGTCCGCGTCCAATTTGTACCAAAGGAACGTTACGCTGGAACAACAAAACTCACACGTCTCTCGATTCACTTCGAGTCCAGCGTCATTCAACGTCCTTAGTCCGTATTCGAGCCAATTTAGATGGTTCTCAAAAGTTTCAGTAATGACGATCAAGTCGTCTAGGTAACCAAACACATGAGGTTCCACCTTAGGCCCGAAAATTGCATCTATTAGCCATGCAGAGGTCATAGGAGCATTCATGAGGCCAAAAGGCATTCTCGTGAATGCCACAGCCCTGTCCCTGATACAGCAAATGCAGTATAATGCCCGCTCGCCTCGACCATTAATATTTGGAAGTACGCTTTCTTAAGATCAATTTTCGATATGTAACTTGCATTATGCAGCTCATCCAATATGGTATCCATATTAGGAATAGGATAACAATCACATTTTGTGACTGCATTAAGGTCTCAAAAATCGATACAGACGCGATAACTTCCTTCGTCCTTGCGGAAGATGACCGGAGCAGCTGACCAATCACTCGCACTCGGTTTAATAATGCCCTTGTCAAACATCTTTTTGACCTCACCCTGGGCAAATTCGAGGACCTTGGGAGACATACGTCTTGGCTTATGACGAACCGGTCTTGCACCAGGTTCAACCTCTATGCGGTGCTCCGTTAACGTCGTAAAGCCTATAACTCTTTGACTTATTTCCGCTGGTCGTCTTGTATCTCAATTATACCAGCACATTCAGCGGAAATCCTCGAATCAATGTCATGAGCTGTATATCTGACGAAGTGTCTCCAATCACTCTCGCCAATAGGCCAGATAGCTTCGCCTAATTTGACTTCCATATTCCAATGTTGTAGAAAATCCATACCGAGAATGATGGAATGCTCAATATTCTCTACAATTCTCAGTTGGATATTGCCATCAAGGCCTTCTAGACAGAATAGAATGTCGATAAGGCCAAGGACTTTAAATGGTGGTCCAGCCACACCTTTCACGATAACCTTGACAGGTCTCCATTTAAACTTGTACTGTTCGACAACATCTGATCGTACAAGCGAGACCATGGCGCCAGGATCGAAAAGTGCTTTAAAGTCCTTTCCACCGAGTCGTAAGAATAGCCGGTTATCCGATTGGATTCCAGCAATTATCTGCTCGGTTTGACTATCGTCGTTAGGGGTCGATGCCGTGTACGTCATTTTAAACGTACTTGGTACGGTATCTGCCCCCCCCCCCCCCGAACTGTACTTCTCGGCAACGAGTTTGTACGGTTCATGTTATGCACACCATCGACAACTACCTTCTCTATCAAGGGCTCGTTGTTGAGGACAATTGCCTTCTCCACCAAGGGCTTCTTGTTCTGTTTACTGGGTGTGTTACAACGGGGTGACGACGAGCAACAACCAAAGTCGTTCACTCCGATGGTGCTAAGCGGCTGAGATAATGCTCTCTTTACGCCTTTTTCACCACTTATATCTCTGATACCAGAGTATATTTGCCATTGGAGTTCCTTAGCCCAATCGTTAGCCTCACGTTTTTGTTGGTCTAATAAGGTTCCTTGTTCGGCTTTACCTTGCAAAACTCGGGTGGGATCTACAGGTTGTGTTCTAAGAACTTTTCCATCTGTCGAATCCCCAGAACGTTTAGGATCCTTACACTCAGACTTACTTTCAACACCAACTTCGGTCTGAGTGGGAATTTGATTTCCGTTAAGGGCTTTAGAGAAGTCAGTAAATGATTTGCTAGACTTCTTAAAGAGTTTAGAGGGTTCTCCAACCATAAATTATTGCCCTTGTAAACCATGCGATTTACTTACTGCAGTGCAGGGCGCCCGGGGCAGCTCGGGTGCCCTAGGTTCAGGTTTCCCACGTTTTGGAGGAACCTGACACAGTTAGAACATGTTTGGAGTGTAACGCCACTAGTTCCGCACAGCTGGCACTCTTTTGCTACCAATTCGGTAGAGCACTGCTCAGTGGAGTGCCCAATGTTTCCGCATCGGTAGCATGTTCGGTTCGGGCAATTAGACGACCTATGACCGACTTTTTGGCATGTGAAACACACGCCGACAAAGTTGATGCTTTGGTTTGTTGGATTTAATGCCGTCGCCTTTGGTTGCACCTACCTCACCAGGTTTTGTGCCATTTGTGGGACAAGAACATTTTGCTGGAGCAGTTGAAAATTCGTCAAAGAACGTCTTTCTCTTTTGCCCGAGCTCTGTTTTTGTTACCCAGGTGATTGTTGAGAAACAGGCACGTACGATACAGATTTCGAATTGCGAGCACTCACTCCATTATTCGAATTACCGTATCGTTTCTGAAAACTATTAGCGACGTTGGAAGTACCGTACACAGCGGCTGCTTCGTATTCGCTTGAAGAAGAGTTTAACGAGTTTTTCGCACTTTTGTTGCTCTTATTCTTAATAGTTTTCTTAGACAACTGATTATCTGAATGAGAAGACGCATCATTACTCTTTTCGGTAACAGTCGCCACTTTACCCGAAACTCGTGCTTCACTCTGTTTCGGAGAAGCTTCTGGTACGAGCTTCTCGCGCTTAACATTGGAGCTAGAGAATTTCGTGTCCCATGTTAAATGCTGCTCATACTCTTTACCGTAGCTTGCCAAATCCGAAAAATTCCTGATTTGTCCTACTGGTATGTACCTACGGTTATCTGGCCTCATCTGCGAGTAGGCCATCTTCACCTGTTGTTCTAATGAGGGAGGGCATTTAAACTTATTTACGATCGCTCTAAAACAGTTCAAGAACGTCGTAGCCTTTTCCCCCTCATTTTGTGTTCTTGGTGGAAGTTCCATGAATAAATCTTCGTCATTTATGATACGGCCATACTCGCTCAGGAACTCGATCTCAAAATCACGCCAATCTTGAAGAGATGGCTGAACTGTTCTATACCAGAACAGAGCTGATTTTGAGACATTGGGCAGACACTGAACATCCTGCGATCTGAGAATTCGTTGTCATTTCTGACGTCGCGCAAACGGTTCAGAAACTCTTCCGCGTCCTTTTTGGTCTCACCATCAAAGGACATGTTCCAGATACGCAGCTCTCGTGCGCACCCTGTCCGATCGTGCGTACGGTTATCGTCTTCACGATACCTTGGTCTGACCTCGTAGGAGTCTCTTTCCCGACGGTCATCTTCATTATCCCTCCGGGAACTCCTACGTCTACTCTTGTCGGCCTTCAGCCGCCCTACGAGAATCGGATCTCCTATGAGTAGGTTCGCGATCAGACTGATACCCATCGGACGAATCCATCTGAGTACACTGATCGCATGTGGCCACCGCACGTTTCTCTCGAGACGTTTCTCTACGTCTGTCCGACATCTCTTTGTGACCTTACTCCGTAATTTCCAGCTGTGCGCGGTCGTCGAGCTTGCAGTTCGCATGACGTTTCTGAGTACGTCTCTCCGTACAGCTCTCACGACGTTCATCGTTGCTTGAGGCTCTACTCACAGAACGATGGTGCCGTGTTTGGAGTCATGTACTCACGCCTCTCTCTTCTATCTTGTCCCTCACATGTCTTAGAAGAGGTATCACGACAGTCTCGGTTCAAACTAAGATTGAACGCTGACGTCATTAGAAAGGTCATATCCATTCCTATCATTAACAAATTGACGTTCGGTTGTGTTAGCCTCGTCGTATTGTCTAGAGGTGTATCCTCGTGACGTACGACGGTCGGCTTGCGCCTGCGAACCCAAGTCAAAATGTTGTGTTCGCACTACACTCTCTCTAGTGTCAAGATGTCCGCTATTTCTCTGATTACCAATTGGGAGGTAATGTGTGTGTGCATAAAAACCTCCGAGGTGAGCAGTCGTTAGGGTCGTAACCGTCGACGTAGTGGTTGTGCATGAGGTTGAAGCCACAGAAACAGGAACATGAGGGATTGCAGTCGTGGTCGTGTTGGCTGCCGGTACCTCACCAAACCGTTATGGTATAGCACCTGTTGATGCTAACCTTGGGCTTTGTGTAGTAACTATTGGCGTGTTTCTAGACAGACCACTTGGTGACTGAGCTCCATCTTCTTCAAGAATGGGTGCTCTGTCACTAGCAACCCTTTCGCGATCCGACATTTCGGACTCGCAGGAAACTTCCGTTCCTGATGGGACCACATTCCCTTTCCTGGAACGAGGTTTCCTAATATCCATAGTTCCGGACATACTAGAGGTTTATGCGCAGGCTCTGCCCTTACATTCTCATCGTGCTCTGGGAACCATGGGATTTCCAGATTAATGTCTACACATCTAATCCGGTGACGCAAAAGGCATTCGCGGCACTCTTCGCCATTTGCGTTTAAACTCAGATGATCCAATTGTGCGTACACTGCCTCAATCGGAAGCTTCTTCGTTTCCCGACGAATATCCCTAGCTATGCGAGATTCACGCATAAGCTGGGCCATTCGGGCTTCATAGCTACTGGCCATAATTTTTTTGACCAGCAGCAGCCGTCGTGTTACGTCGGGAGAAGTACTCTCAGACGGGATTTCAGATGAAATCCCTAGTGTTTCGAATACTTCGGAAGTATACAATTTTCAATTGGAAATTGTTTTATTGGACTCACCACAATAAAATAATTATTACTCCTAACGAGTAAATAGAAATTTGGTGTCGGCCTAATTACAATAAATTGTAAATATGCACCGACTAGTGTACCATCAAAATTAATTCACTTAATCAAAATCCAAAAGATTTTCTTTAAACGAAATGTTGTTGGTTAAAGTTCTGGCAAATCACACACTTAACACTTGCACCAAATTAAAATTAATTATTTAACTTGCTTACAAGTCTAAATAATTAATGTTTGTAATAGTGTCTTGTGACTCGCACATACCAAGACTCTATACAATTGCTTTGTAAGCACAAATAATTATTAACAAACAAAAAATCTTAAATTATATTAATATCGTCGGTAATTTACCAGTAATGGTAAATTTAACGATTTCCCAAAATATCTCTCTCGCCAGTTAGTATCCAACAGATTCTTCACTGGCGAAAAGAAGAATTTATTTTGTTATAGAAATTGAAATAATTAAAGTTTCAATTTATCAATAAATAAAAAAACAGTAAATTATAAAGGAAGAAAAAAGAAAGAAAAAAAATTAAATTATTTATCTCGCTAACGAGTCTAAATAATTAATTATAAAATAAATATTTAAATAAATACAATGTCTTGTGATTCACACACACTAAGCCACCATTTATTATTTTGCTTATCCAAGCCAAACAAAAAAAAGTTTACCTTTATAATTTACTCTACAAACACAAATTTAATTAAATTATTAAAATAAAGTAGGGGCATTTACGAAATTTTGTAAATCCCGTATGGTTTGCAATAAAATAATTATTTCACTAGTTGTCGTCCCAAACGACAATTTTTCCAGCAAAAACTATTTATTTTAGCCTAAAAAGGATTAAATAAATAATTTATGTTGCTACCTAGTTGAAATAATTTATATGTCCTTTTTTTAAAATAAATTGAACGGAAAGGAAATGAAAATTTAATTATTTAACTTGCTAACAAGTCTAAACAATTAAATTCATACACTGAATTATTTTATTCGAACACACCAAAAAAATTATAACCAATTATTATATTAGATGCCGATCCTTAAAATACATGCAAAAAGAAATTTAATTATTCAAATCACTCTTGAGTCTAAATAATTATATTTTACAACTCTCGTATCTTTGCGGAACAATCACACAAATATATTTAACATTAATTGTTTAACTTGCAACAAGTCTAAACAATTAACACTAGTTATAAAAAAAATTTCTCACTCAAAAATTTTCAAAAATTTGTTACAAATATCGTGAGCAGTAACACGTAATAAATACAAAATATTAAATTAAGTAATCACTTTTAGACAATTGCAACAAAAATAATTGTAATTATTTTACTCGCACACGAGTTTAAAAAATTAATATTACAACTATTGTAACTTTGCAGCTGATTCACACAAAGTTACTTAATGTTAATTATTTAACTTGTAAACAAGTCTAAATAATTAACACAAGTTGCAAAATATATTTTATACACACAAAAAAATGTTACATATATTATAAAAATTAATAGTAATAAATAATAGACATAATTATTAAATTATATCACTATATTATAATATATGCGTGGGTCAGGGAGGGGAGGAGAGCAAAATAAAAATACTGCGCTCTCGAACTCAAAATAAAACAATAAGAATTGTTTCGCCGCGTCCCGTATATAAAAAAAATTAAATTATTTATAATTTTCTTTAAAAAGGGTAGGGGGCGGGGACAGCTACCTCTCCCGAAAGGATTTAGTATTTTATTCTCACACTCCAAAATATATACTAGATCCCGCGCGGGAACGAATTTATTTTATTAAAATTGAATAAAATAATTCGCCGCATTGGTTTCTCTCGGCGAAACCAGCTGCAAAGACTTTATACACCCGAAAGGGCTAGGCGATCACGCTATCTCTCTCACTCACACACCGAATAGCCCGCCTAGAACTCCCACTCGCGGGCGCAATCGGAGAGAGCCGATTATGATCTAAATGATGATATGAATTATGATGAAAACAGAAAAGAAAATAATAGTTATAAACAGGTCCTCACTTTACCATATTCTAAAAACCTTTATGAGACAATGTCAGTTAATTCAAAACAGCACAGAATAAAAACTATCCCATCTATAGAAAATAATTTAAATAATATCATAATTAAAGGTAAAGACAAAACGGATAGAAATACTCTAAATAATATTGAAAATAAATTAATTTGCATTGATTGCAATGCTTCTTATGTTGGACAAACCAAGAGACAAATTATCACACAAGCTAATGAACATAAAAAAAAATAAAGATTCGGTCGTTTTGCAACATATACAGCACAATAATCATAAAATTGATTGGCAGAATTTTAAAATTTTAGATACCGATGCGAACTATGTTGAAAGATTGGCATCCGAAATGGTATGTATCGATAAAATCACAACAATCAACATTTGTCACGAAATGTTTCTCTTCAAATAGAGCATGAACTTGGGGTCCAATAAAAATACCGACATCGTCCTAACAAGGTACTTCTGCCTATAAATGTAGAAAAAAGGAAAAAATACAGAACAAATCATTTTGTCTTAAGTTTGAAAGCATTTGAGAAAATACTCCTGAATTATTTTCTATAGCGAGATATTACACGATTTTATTATGTCTCCGGTTAATTCTAAGATATTTACTTAATTATTAAAAATTCTAAAAATCTGTACGTAACACTATTAACAATTAATAATTAATTTTTTCCATATTTCCATAATAGACTTGCAGCAGGATAACTTAGGAACCATTTCAACGAATAGACTAAAATTTTAACAATAATATCAAAATATGATTTAAATCCACTTAAATAAAACAGAATATTTATTTTTCTAGACCACATAAACACGTACCCAGACTACACTCATATATACACTGATGCCGCCAAAATTCAAGAAAACACAGGATGTGCAATATTAACACAAAACACAGAACAAGTATTCAAACTTCCAAATAACACCACTATCTTCAACAGCGAAGCATTCGCAATACTAAAGGCGCTTGAACACGTGGATAAAAACAAGCTAAACAAAACCATCATTTTTTCCGACTCATACAGCGTATTACAAGCCATTCAAAACAACGTAAACGAAAACAGAATAATACAAAAAATACTAATGAAATATAATGAAATCAGCATTCAAAATAAAGAAATAATTATCAGTTGGGTCCCATCACACGTAGGTATTACCTACAACGAAAAAGTCGACGAACTTGCAAAAAAGACAGCTTTATCTAATAATATACCAGATATAACTGAAATTGAAGAAGCACCAAACCGTAAGCAATGGAAAAAAATATGCAAAACGATGATCTATAACCTATGGGACACTAGATGGCAAAATTATAGCACAACTAAACCTATAAACTGCAGGAAAAATATATACGAAACAAACCCAGCTAAAGAGTTTAATAGAAAAGATCAAGTCATCATAAACAGATTAAGGATTGGACACACTAACATAAGCCACCTTCATTATATCACGAAGACAGAACAAGAAACCTGTAAGGAATGCAACACCAAAATCACCATAAATCACATCCTCAATGACTGCAAATTATACTCAGAATATCGAAGAAAACACCTTCTATCTACAAATTGATATGACTGTGTTAAAAATTTTTCCGAATGTAAAAAAACAATAAAATTCTTAAAAGATATTAATTTATACAACCGCATATAAACATGTACATTTACACAAACTGTAAATCGATAATATGACACTGTTAAAATGTATATGTAGTCGCTAATGACCATACTAGGTTGAAGCGACTTTAATTAAATAAATTAAAAAAAAAAAAAAAAAACAGAATTTCAAACATATTATAAACCTTTTGTAACGGTAAACTAACCTCTATTTACCAAAGTTATATACCGAATTCGCGCATATACCGTAGGAGACACGAATTGCCCATGCACAAGGCATATAGGTATCTATAACTAGCTACCACTTCCCCTTAAAGTAATAAATAACCTATAATATGTTATCACAAAATATTTTGTTGAAATAAGGCTCAAAGATTATTATATTAAATAATAGCAGTAAACTTACAGAATTATTATGTATAGTACGAGCAACTGTAATTATTTATTAATTACAAATACTTACAATTTCTTGGGTCAGTCTTGCAATTTCTTTAGAAACTTCCACCATTCGAGTTTGATAATCAACATAAGATTCAAAGTTTTCAAAAGATGATGCTCTATTGTCTTCTAGTTTTATTATTGCACGAGATATAGTATCAATTATTCCAGTCACAATACCATTAGATGTTGAAAAAATTTCGAGCGTATTTTGCAACTCTTGAAGCGACTCTTTAGTTGAATATGCATTCTCATCAACATTCGCATGTAGATTTGTGGCTTTTGGATTTCCACCAGATTCTTTTGTTACATAGATTAACTGCAAAATTGCTTCCATAACAGTTTTTATTTGATCTACTAATATTATTTGTTGTTTCGATTTAACCATGAGCGAAGCTAAACCTATTCCACCACATACTAATGACTCACAATAAGAAATAATTTGAGTTACTGCATGACCAATATTTTCTGCTTCATATTTCGCAGCAGATCGAAGAAACTCTAATCTATCGTGTAGTTCACAAGTACTACTATCAATTTGATCAATAAATCCCTGAATTGAATTGTCATTGCGCTGACTTAAAGTTTCAGATACAATATTTAATGAAGTTGCATCGAGATCCCTTATTTTTGTTGTAAGTTTGCATATTGCAGAATCACATTCTTGTTGACCCGGAGCTTTATCACGAATTGATGCTACTAAGGCTTTGATGGAGTCGCTAACATTTTTACTATGGCTAGCTAATTGCTGCCATGTTGGTGGATCTTTAGGGTTTACTGCAAGACTTTTAGCTGCAACAATCATTGCGCAAGAACTATTAATTATAGATCTTCCTGCAGTAATTATTGGTTCTTGTGCATTTCTAGCTGAAGTCGATATTTTAGCAGGTTGATTAATAAATTCTGGAGAACTTGCAAAAGTGCATAAACTATCGACTGCTTCTAGTAATGGCACTGTAGTTTCGATACAACTTTCTCTGTTCAATTCAGAAAAATTGGTATCAAAAATTTTGATCTTTTTTATCAAAATAGCTGTTGAATTAGCTACATCTTTAGCTGATTGGACAAAATGTCTTTTTGCTACTGGATTAATAGTTTTGTTAGATGCAAGCCTGCAAGCATTACATAAAGCACTAGTGTGCTTTGCTATTGCAGTAGCAGCAGAAATTACTTCTTGTTGCTTTGAAGTAGGGTTTACAAGATTTTGACAACTTGCATGAATACATTGCGCAGTTCGTAAAAAGAAAGCCTGGTCAATTAATCCAGGCTTTCCAGAAAGTGATGTCAAATCACCTACTCCTGCTAGATATGCAGCTTGCGTCGCAGCTTCAATTAAACCACATATAGCAGTTGAAACTCCTTTAATGGCAACTGAAAACTGTTCATGCTCAGAATTTTTTGCATGATTCGCAATACCAGTCATTCCATCTCCTAAACTTTTACTTTTCTCCATAACAATATCGAGACATTCAAAGTAAGAGCCATCTGAAATAGGTTCATTAGGATTGTCTAACAAAGGCAACATTGATTGAATTTTTCTAATAGAATTATCACATTCTACTTGTCCAGGTGAAGCAGAAGTGCAAATATTTATAAGATAATTAATGGAATCTGTTACAGTTCTGCCAACAAATGATACATTATTTTTAGTATTTGGAGCATTCGGATCTGCAGAAGCAAATTTGAGAGCATATAAAAATTTAATAGAGCTCATATTCACGTTTTTTAATGACATAATTATCTGAGATTGAATTTCAGGTACGGCTTGACCAGAAAGTTTCATTCCAATTTTTATTAAATCACAAAAGGAATGAGAAAATAATTCAGAAAATTTAGCTATATCTGCAGGTGACTGAAGAGATAAGATAATGTGCGAACAAGTGTCATTGAAATTAGCTGCTGCATTAACTAAGCACTTTTGTAATTGTCTGGAACATAAAATGAAATACAATATATTTACTTTTTACTTAAATATTCGTAATTTTATTCAGTAAATTTATGGAATAAATTTTCAACATTAGAGAGGCTGAAATATGTACACGCTATATATGTTCTTCATTCCAGGCACGATCGTTAAATGTTTTTTAAAAAACGACTATAATATTTTGAAGGAACTATAAAAATAAATTTTTGCTAAATTGGTAGAAATTGACTGAATTCTTCGATTGGCTTGTTTACGTACATAGTACGTACATACAAACATATATAGATTTTCAAAAACGTTTAAAATGATTTATTTTACTAATTATTTATACTATTATATTTTTCACGATGGTGATATATTTATGTGTGTGGAATATATGATTCCAAGAAGAGTACACATTAATATATACGTATTTTACTTTTGACATATAAAAACGAAAAAGAATCGGTCTTTTCTTGATAGCTTGCTTTTCCTTCTGTATGGGTATTGTATAATATAAATCCTCGTTTCGAAGCATTTTTACAATTTAGAGAAATTTACAAGGCAACGCTATTCGAGAGTAGACCGAGTACTCCTACAAAGTCTCACACACAACTAATAAACACCGGTCATTAAAAAGAGGAAAAACCAGAATATGTTGCAATAAAAAAGGGCTAGTTACAAAAAGTAATTTAAGAAGGCAATGTCACAAAACCTTTTTTACCACTCATATTGACCATGAAAAACATTTAACTAGTCGAGTAATTTTTGTGTACGATATTTTATCAATAATCCAATACGCCGCCTCAAAAATTAATTGACTTTGCTTTTATACACTTCCAGTATACTCTTACCCTATTTGTATATATAGTTTACAATAATTTACAAAAATCTATAATATGTTAAACTGTTTAACCTTCCTATCCTCGTGACTTCTGGGGCATTACATATGGTTCAACATTCGTTGCGATGATAAGGGAAACCCAGTAATATCTTATTATCCATCTTCAATTATTTACATATACAATTAATTTATCATTATAATTTTTAACAACATTTATATAATTAGTATATATATGCACACTCTTATTCAGTTTTTTATAAGTTTTACATAATTCTTATATATACAAACGATACATTAAATCTTTCATGTTTTATTTTAAATTCTTCAAGATTTAATTTATACTGTTACTACACTGAAAAAAAATTTAATTAAATCAAGCAAAATTTATTTGATTCAATTAAACCATTTGTCTGTATTCTCCCAGTGGTATATTTAGTTAACATAAACAAATGAAAATGTTTGGTATAAGGTATAAAGGTAAGCAAGTTACCGATCAGGTGAGTAATGAAAAAGAGTATAGAGAGAGCTGTGTGCGCACGAACGCGTGAGAGTCGTGCGCGACCAGCTGATAGTATCGATAAAGCGCACGCGGCGTGACCAAGTGCCAACGAACTCTGCGTGTTATATCGGTAATAGAAGGAAAGTGTTGGAGAATCTTGTTTGAGTGGGTGCATAGGAGTGTTCTTCCCACCACCTTCAACTCTACCGTGCAAAACTCCACGCCCCCACTGGACGTTGCAGTCGTAGAGCAGGACGAAGTTTATAGGCGTCCCAGCTTATTGGAGAGAGAGACAAGGGTAGAGTCGAGGCGACTCACTCCGAGTTTTTCCGACGGTTTTCCCGCCGTCCGGTAAACGAAGTTATATAGTGGTAAGTGGTGCACCACTTTCAGACCCGCGTGTCTCGTATTCGTTTACCCCCTTATACCTGGTACGGTCCAGGTGACGGAACATTCCTCCTTACTTCCCCTCTCGTGACAAATCCCGCCCGGATAGTCAGGTCAGTGGTTCGCGGGAGCCACTTCGTGAGAGAAGGCGCGCGTAACGTAGGCAGCTCCTACGTCAGAGTTCTCCACGTCAGTGCTAATACGTCACACGGCGTGACGTCACAGCCATCGGGTTAAGTGACCGATCGTTCCCGCATCGGTTGCTTATTACGCGGCCGATAGTGATTTTTTATTGGTTCTTTTCGCGCTTATCTCGGGGGTAGTAAACGGTACGACTTCCCCTTAACCATTATTGTTGAACCTGTTAATATTTAATTACTTATTGACTAAATTGACTCGGCGAGATTGTCTATCTCGCCGACTAATGAAATATCAAGCCAGGGGCCTGATTCTGTAACTGTATCGATGGTGACATACAAAAATTTCTGTTTAAAGAAACTTTTTGATTGGCCGAGATGCTTTATATCATCTATTTCATTTAGTGATACAGTTATAGAATAAGCCCCTTGTTAATCTATTTCCCGGTGATAATCCTTTCGTATACTCTAGTTGGCAATTTTGGGCATAGTGGCCAACATACTGTTTTAAAGCCAAACAAAGTGTTTGGCGTTGTTAACGGCACTGCATGGGAATCAAAGTGATTCCTGGCCGCATCGTGGGACTGTTATACTTAGGTTGGTAAGTTGGGACGGATTGAGCCTAACCGGGGCCTTATATTCTCCATTACTCACCCCGTTACAAAGCAAATAATTAATTAAAATAAATAAATATTTTTCATATTGTAAACAAGTATTGTCTTAATTGTACCAAACATATTCTTATATACAACAAATATTTAGTGTAATTAAACAAATATATAATTAAATAAAATAAACAATTAGTTACAATAAAAAAGCATTTTCTCAAAACAAATAAATATTTATTTGATTACACAAATTAGTTTTTAAAGAAAAATAAATATTTAATAAATATTTTTTTTGTGTTTAATAGTAAAAATCTTTGTAGAAAATATAAAAAATTATTAAGAGGAAAATAAAGGTAATATTTTCTATTTTCGATTAACACTACTCAATATCTGTTTCAATCATTCAAAGAATTTTTCTGCATAATAAGAAAATTGTGTTCAGATAGAAATGTTTATCATCTGACATACAGAAATTTGGTTAGTTTTAATTAAAAATATAAAAAAAGATTTTTTTTGTTTACCTTGAATTTTTTAAAAAAATTTTCTTCCAAAAATATGGTTAGTCCAACATTACAATGCTTTACAAGTAAACAAAATTTTAATAAAAATTAGTGGAACAATGTTATCACGAAACAATTCAATTAGATAAAGAAAAAGTAAAAAATTTAAAAAAATTACTTGTTAATAATTTGATTCCATCAAAATATAGTCAATTTTATGTAAATCTATTTTAATAGCTCAAATTTTATTCTCAAATTATTATTCTTTCATTATAAAAAAATATATAGTCTAATAAAAGATTAAGGTGTTGTCAGAATTTTTAAAAGTAAATAAAGAGTATTATTTTTTGGCACCTTCTTAAAGTCATTTTCGAATTGGCACCTCGTTAAAATTATTTTTGAGTTGACACTCTTAAAATTATTTTTAAGTTAGCACCTTCTTCAAATTATTTCTGAATTGGCACTCTTTGCACTAAGCCGACGACGACATATGAATATCTTAACCTATTAATATGTACTTTTTTCATTTTATTATGAGCTAGAGCTATATTTATCTTTCCCTTGTTATTAACTATTTCTATAATTCGATGTGGTCCAGTGTATTAATAGCCTAATTTCTATTTCTGCCCTCCTATTAATAACAAAACATTATCCACTACCTAAAATTCTTCATCATTTGCTTTGCTGTTGTAATGGAACTTCGGCCTATGTTTAGAGGCTATCAATTTTTCTCGTGTGATACCCTGTATTTCATTTGAACGTTGTCGTAAATTTATAATATAATCATCGTATATCATCGAACAAGTAAAAATCCTTGATATAAATCCAAAACAGTGAATACACGATTTTCTGGTCCGATTTAATTGATAATATCTAGTATATTAAGCAAAGGGTATCGATCTATTACTGTTTTATGGTTTAATTGTCGAAAATCGACAACAAGTTGTCTTCTTTATTACGAGAAAAACAGGTGACGTATAATTGGAATTTGATGGTTCAATTATGTCTCCATCAATCATTTCTTTTAATTGTTTATCAAGTTTGCTTTTAAGAGCATGAGGAAATCAATATGGCTTTGCTGTGATTGGTCTGTAGTCGACAGCCGGCATCTTATGTTCTATAGCATTTGAAACGCCTAATTTTTCTCCTTCTAGACAGAAACAATCCAAGTATGTATTAATTCAATTTTCTATAGTTTGTCTTTGTTACACATTTATTTTATCAAAATGCAAGGCTTCTTTTGATTGTACATTACTATTAGGTGTACTCGTATCCTCCGCTATGCTAAATATCCTCCTTTCAGATCGATTGTCAAAACTGTCGTGTATGTCGACCTCTTCACTTTCATAAATATAAAAATGGTTAATTTAAGGTTTATTCGAATAAATCAAATAACTATTATTCATTTTGTTTTCGTGTGTGTCTTCAACAAATTCATTTCATAAATTTTCGTTTATATTTTGTTTATTCAATAAAAAAATCGCTAGAGTCTTCATGCTGTTAAGTTTCTTCCTGTACGTTTATTAAATTTTCATTATTTGTTTATTTGATTTGTTTATCAAATTTCAATTCTTTTTTATTCAATTTATAAACATAACTAACATTTCTATCACGAGGCTCGCATTTATCGTCCTCCTCGATTTCGTAATCCATTTCTACTTGACAATTATTAACTCTCATCCAATAAATTGTCTTGATATTTTATTTTATTTTCATAATTAACACAAGATTGACTCTCAGTCATCCTATCGAACAATTGTACTTAATTAGTATCATAATTTTCAGTAATTCCATCAAATTTTTCTAATGCATTTTCAATACATGGTTCAGTTGCATCACATACCTATGGGTGCACATTTTCATTATTTATTTGTAATCGTTCTTCCTTCATTAATCCATAAGAATTTTCACTTGCTTTACTTGTATAATTCTTTAGATCCGACTCCTCGTTGATCTGATTTACATGTATTTCGTCATTTTTATAATCGCCATATAACTCTTGTTCTTTTTCACTCTGATTATATAGGTCTTTGTCGTTGCCATTTTGATTTCTTTAATTTCTTTGTTCTTGCTCGCAGATTTCGTATGATTGGTTGGTGTCAAATTTCATAAACGTTTCATAATATTCATGTAATTGAAAATTACTTGACGTTTTTGAGTCACTATCGGTGTAATTAGAAAATCTAGAATTTTTCATGTTCCTATAATCATTATTTTTCCTTGTTTATGTCATATATCTTATTGATTTTCGATCACTATTTTCGATCTCCACTATTATATAAATCGATTCATCCGTTGACATGTTATTTATATTTTCAAAGGGAAGAATTAATCCGTTAAATTCTTAATATTGTAAGTATTCTAAATATTATAAGTATATTTAGATCCGGCTTGATGTACAGGGAACGAACAATGTACTGAATTGAGTTTCACAGGAGATCCTTCGAAATCTATTTTACTTTTGCCACAAGTAGTTAATCAATGATCAGTTATGCCTTTTAACAATATAATATCATTTTCGTCAATTTTCACGCGTGAGTTTACCTCTGATTCTTTAATTAGACTTACCGATGCACCAGTATCTAACAAAAATTTTAACGGACGTCTTAACTGACCGGTATCGAGTATTACGACTGGAACTGAACTTTGTTAGATTAAATTTATTTTCGCGATGCGGAAGGGATAGTTGGAGAAATAGAGGGAAGCGGATTCGTAGTCTCTCTCTCGATGCTCCTTGAAGAAAGAGAGAGTAGCGGTGTTTCCCTAATTTTGATTTCCTTCTCGTATTTCTATTTGTAATTTATAACAATCGCGCTTTACGTGACCGGGTTTTCCACAATAGAAACAAATAACCGCTGGTCTTATATTATTATTCGATTCATTATTTATAAATCTTGATTCTTGGGAATTCGAATTAACCGACTCGTGCACGCTGCGAGTTTCGGAATTATTTCCCCAATTTTCTTTATTAAACTGCTGCGATGAAAATTTATTATTAAGGTCAAGTACCCAAATGCGGGACAAAATTTAAATGGGCGTCGGCTGAAACATTGTTTTTAAAGCCGTTACTGCAAAAGATAGACGAACACCCCGTCAAAACACGAGTTCGGTATTAGATTTACTTAATTATACAGATAAAATGGCATTCGTTAACTTTTTTATTAAAAATATCTGTTTGAAAAATAGAGTACGGGGAGCTAAGATTGGACAGCAATAAGCGAAGGTCGACCCTTTCGCGGGACATAAAAATGCACGTAATGTTGGACAAATAAAAACTTATGTGTCCAACATCAGAGTTATGAGAACTGAAGGTGCAGGTAATGATGGACAGACCCTAGCTCGCCCGAGCCTAATCTCCAAAAATTTGAATATTAATTTTTCGATATTTATAACTATATTTAGTGCAATTAATGTTTATTTAGACTTATTTAACTATGAATTGTTAACATCAATTGTTATGTCTATCACATTTATTAATTTATGTAATAGACACGTTTGTCCCAACATTAAGGTCCAGTTTTGAGTTTGTCCCACGATTGGGTACTTTACCTTATAACGAACGAAACAATTATTTGTATCTCTATCTCTATTTGGCAAAAATTCTGTCTGGTTTTGATTCTTGTTCCAACCACCAAATTGTAAATTTGGCCTATGGTATTTACGGCTGTTATTCGAGCGACTATGTGAGCTATAAGAACTGTTTATAGGATTGTGTCAATTGCTATCAATTTATGGCTCCATGACTAGTTTTTGAACAATATTGATATACAATCGGAGAGTTATGCAAAATATAATTTATTTTACACGTTTCTCGAGTTGAAGTAAAATGAGCCTCTTCTCAGTTCGGCGTCTGCTCATCCAGGACGCTACAAGCGAACCCGCGCTTCACCTCGAGCGTTTGTTCACGAGCCTGTTTTTTTCATTGTCTTTCTGTTTCAATTTAGCAAGATCTCCTGTCCAGTCGTTATGTTGAGTTCGTTTTCGCTTTTGATGAACTAACCAATTTATTTATTTAGCGACATTTCGATGGATATCCTCCATCTTCATCAGGCTATACCTTTTATTAATGATATTACATTAACATTTTTTAAAAACATCTTTTTATACATATAACATCATCTAATTATTATTAATATATATATGTATGTATATATATATATATTGTGACAATGCATTTAATGCATGTCAAGTTAAGCGAGCATGTAGCCCATTGAAAATATGAGAATTAGCACCCTTCATTTTTTTAATTTTATATATTTTTCGATCTTGAGGGTCAATGCAGGTGTTTCAGTTTTTAAATAAATAAAAACACTTATTTAATGCTAATAAGCAACGTTTCGTCCGCTTAGGTTTGCGGACCTCATCAGGCAATGCATGCGTATCACCAACGTTTCACTTCATGCTTATACTTAAGCGCTACTCGTAGCAAAGCTAAGCGGACGAAACGTTGCTTATTAGCATTATATAAGTGTTTTTATTTATATAAAAACTGAAACACCTGCATTGATCCTCAAGATCAAAAAATATATAAAAAAAAAGTAGCCCATTGAAGTCCTTATCGAACCCTATCCAAGCCCTGCCCGAATCCTACCTAAGCTTCACCGAACCCTACCAACGTACACACACAGGGAAGTCACATCACCGAGCATATAAGTAAGAGCGCAGGAGTCTCCAAGAAGATCCAGAGGAAGCTTGAAGTCAAAGCAATGCCAGGAAGGGGTGAGGAGAAGTCCCTTACAGCACACCTGGGGAAGCAGCGTAGCCAGAACCGCCTCTCACAGCAGCCATCCAGTACAGCAAATAAACCTGTAAGATTACTTTTTACAATGTGCACCTTATAAAGGAGAGGACAGGATCACACAACAGTTAAACAGCTGTGTATAGGATGGGTGCAGAAGAGAGGTTAGGTGAAAACAACAACATATAAACCGAGTAGCCGTACGGTTTATAACTCACCTAAGCGAACACGCCGTACCACATTCCCGAGTCCTCGAAGCGAAGTCCGATCAGCTACCTTCGTCGTCGCCACAAACTCGCCGTCGTGTTTACATTCGTGCGCGGCGGACATCTTCGTTAAGCCGCACGCGGCATAACGCCGCGTACGCACGAAGTGGTCACGGCGCATGCGCGCAGCGACTCTCTCGCGTCGACAACGACGAGAGCAGAGAGCTCGTCCGACCGCCGAATAGCGAATACCGATCGAAGTACCGACGGGACGACAGCGAGAAAGAGAGAGAAAGAGCATAGCAAAGTGTGTGTGCCGCACGTGTACTAGCATCGCCAAAGGTGCGACCTAGTATCAATATTTGAGAACCGTTTCCTTGCCTGTGTGTGCCGCGAACTCCCGTTATTCCCCAGCTTCTTCCTTGGACAGCTAGCCTTGCTCGCCGCGTAAATTTAGTGTGCCCCAGCTTCTTCCGCTCTCCCCTTCGCGCGCAAAGTAGCCGGCTTACTAAACGCGTATTTCAGCCATGCCGTTCACTATTCTCTATTTCGGATATTCGTATAATAATAAACGTTGTACTTAATGGAGCGTTCAATCGAGTAACGAATCACGACAATTACGTCGGAACGTACGCGACTGGCACCCGCTATGTAAAATAAATAATTATTAAATAATTGATAATTAAACTTTAATTTGATCACCCGCACCCTGATCCCCAGTGCGACGTGACTATATATATATATATATATATATATATATATATACATTGTAATGGTGTGGGTACTGGGGAATGTACGGCCCCGGTCAGGTACAAGCTGTCCCAACTTACCAATCTAAGTATACAGTCCCACGATTCGGCTGGGAATTTGATTCCCGTGCAATGCCGTTAACAACATCAAACGCTTCGTTTGGTTTTCATATCGTGTGTTGGGCCCTATGCCCACAATTGCCAACTAGGGTATACGTCGGAGAGGGCGGTATTCGTAGGATAGGACTATCACCGGGAAAACGTTATCAACAATCGAGATTTTATGTTAGTCAGCGAGAAAGATAGTCTAGCCGAGTGAATTTATTAAATAAACAACATAATAATAATAAATTAACATCAACAATTAAGGGGGAGGCGTACCGATGACTACTCCCGAGGGCAGCGCGAAAACAATTCGTTAAAATCTATTAACGGTCGAGTTATAAGCAACCAATCCGGGAATGATCGGCTGCTTTACCTGATGGCTACCACGTCACGCCGTGTGACGTATATACCTCTGACGTAGGGAGCTCTGATGTAGTAGCTGCCTACGTCATGCGCGCCTTTTCTCGTGAAGTGGCTCCCGCGAACCACCGACCTATCTAACCGGGCGGGATTTGTCACGAAAGGGGGGGAAAGACGGGATATTGCCCTCACTTGGATCGTACCAGGAACTCGAGAAAATATCAACGGGACACGCGGGTTCAACGTGGTGTATCACTCACCTTTGTATTCACGAGACACCGCTCGAAATACGTTAAAATGGCGGGAACGGCCGCGCTAAATCTCCCCGTGAATTTCTCTCACTCTTTTGGGCAAACTGGCCCCGATCTTCCGCCTTTTCCATGGACGGAATCTGGAGTGGTGGAGGCCTACGGCTTTGCTCGGCGTGTTGGGTCGTGTGGGGGAAGCCTGTCCGCACCCACACCGTATCACTAACACCCACACTTATCCGATGAACACGATAAAAAAAGAGACCGTTATCTTGGTCTGTATCAACACCGTGCGTGCGCTATATCGGTACTCTCAGCTGGGCGTGCACGATTCTCGCGCGTTCGTGCGCGCGCCGCTCTGTAGATCCTCTTTCGTGTTGCTCATCTGATCGGTAACTCGCTTACCATTGTCCCCCCTTTCCAGATTCGGCATACTCTGTATGTGGACTCTGACGCTCAAGGATCGGGAAAGGGGGTTAATATGTTGCTCTTGATCAGGTTTATCAGGATGCGAGGAAACTGTTTCAGGCGATTCATCTCTTTGTAGCGGTAGGGTGGATAACTAGGTTCTTCAGATCTCCCGTTCTGCTCGTTGAAGGCTGGGGCTACAGGTTAACCTGTATTCGGAGGCAGCCTCTATGAAGGCCGCCTCAGCCTTCGGCCGCTGCTGGTGCTTTACGTCCGATTCACTCGTGAGTCTGGAGGACGCCCTCATCCTCGTCTCGGGGGAACTGATTCAGTATCTGCATTGGCAGACCGATCTACGGGTGATCGGCGACCACGCTGTCGTCTGGTAACGCGAAACCTATCTAAAGACGTACGCGTCGTCTTGTGCGGATTACACCGAGTTCCCTCACCAGCAGACTCGCTCGCATTATTCTCCTTCGCAGGGGAGGCTTCGCTCGATAAACAGGGCTATACTGATGATCAGATATGGCCCTGTGTACTTCGGAGCAAGCTTTGCCGGATACCTTGTGCGCTGGACGAGAGGATCCGGTTGCGTTTCCACACCAGATCCCCTAGCTCTAATTCCGCTGGCCTTCGTCGTGAGTTGAAGATTTCGGCTTGCCAGGCCTTACTGGCAGGCAACTGACGATTTGCGTTCTTGTGCAGTCTTGACAACTGTTTGATTTTGTCGTTCCAATCTTGCGGTCACCGGAACGCAACTGTTGCTGGGAAAGCCGGCCTTGCTTATCCTGGATATACGACTCCACCATTGTCTAAAGGGTCCGATTGGCCCTCTCGACAGGATTGGCCTGTGCGTGATAAGGTGGTGTCGTCGAATGATACACTCCCTTAGTGACGAGGTATTCGTCTACGAGTTTATTTTTAAACTCGGTCGCGTTGTCCGAATGAAATACTTCCGGCGTGCCAAACCGGTTAATCACTCGTTCGTGAAGCTCGCGGACTATCGTCTTTGCGTTAACTTTTCTTATTGGGATTGCTTCAATCCAACGCGTGAATAAATCCTGGTATACTAGGATGTATTCGTATCCTCGGCTAGAGCATGGAAGCGGGTCGGTGATATTTCCTGCTACCACCTGCCATGGTCTGTCTGATTGACGGTGACTCATTAACCCCGAGGGAGCACGTTGCCCGACCTGCTGGCACACTTGACATTGCCTGACTTAATCCGCAACTTATGCGTAGAACCGTGGCCAATAATAGTTTTGGGTCACGCGGGCGAATGTCTTTTCTCTTTCGAGATGGCCAGCTGAGGGGTCATCGTGACACTCTCTCAGAATAGAGTGACGATTGTCTACGGGTACGACCAGCTTCCATGCTTGTTCGTCATCCATCACTTCCTCTAATTCCTTGTCGGGGCGATAGATGTATAGATTTCCTCCGACTTGTTTCCAGTCGGGGAAATCACGAGGTCTGTCGGAAACGTTCTTGATCCAGTCTAGGTACCAAGGATCCTCAGTAGTTTGAGCCCACGATATTGCTGCTACTGTAGACTCGTCGTCTTCATACATGCAAGATAGGGCATCGGGAACGTGATGCAGAGCTTCTTTTCTGTGCTCGACGACAAAGTCATGAGTTTGAAGCTCTAGAGCCCATCTCGCTAGTCGGCTGGTTGGATTTCTCATATTACACAACCAGCGAAGACTACTGTGATCCGTTATCACTTTGAAGTGGTACCCGTCGATGTACGGTCTGAAGTTATTAATAGCCCAGACCACGGCCAAGCATTCCCTCTCCGTAACGCTATAATTCTTTTCGGGTGCTGTGAGAATGCGACTGGCAAACTTAATGACTCTTTCCTCTCCGTCTATCTCCTGGACGAGCACGGCTCCTATGCCGGTATCAGGACCTTCAGCTGCTGAAAAGCTTGCTCCTGTTCATCTAACCATTCGTACACTTGTTTCTTTTTCATGAGACGGGTAAGCGGTTCGGCAATCGTGGCGTAATCCGGCATAAAACGCCGATACCACGACGCCATGCCAAAGAATTGTCGAAACTGTTTGAGGTTCTTGGGAGCCGGATAAATCCTTATAGGCTCTGTCTTGACTGGGTCGGGACGAATTCCATCCCTGTTAACTAGCACGCCAAGATATCTAACCTCATCTTGACAAAAGTCACACTTATCTTTATTTACTGTCAAGTTAATTCGGTCAGTCTTTTCAGCACCGTCGCGAGATACTTCTTGTGCCCTTCAAATGTCTCGGTGACTATATTAATGTCATCGAGGTAAGAAGAGGCATTGGGCTCGAGATCAGGACCAATAAATTGAACAATCGTGCGTTGGAAGGTCGCGCCAGCGTATGCCAATCCGTATGGCATCCGCTTAAACTGATACAGTCCCATTCCCGGGACTGTGAAAGCCGTATAAGGGAGCGACTCCTTCTAGAGAGGTATTTGATGGTACGCTGAGTTTATGTCCAGAGTACTAACGTACCGACATCTCTTCAGCTTGCGCAAGATATCCTGCATGAACGGGAGGGGATAAGCGCCTGGTTTCGTTAGCGCATTGACTTTCCTAAAGTCAATGCAAAACCGACCGGATCCGTTCTCCTTGCGTACCATCATCACGGGGCTTGACAAACCGCTGTCCGAGGGTTCTATGATCTCTAAATCTAGCATTTCTTGGACATGGCGGTGCATCTCCTGCTGAATCTTCTGCGACACCGGATAATACTTCTGCTTTATCGGGCGAGCTGATCCCACGTCAATCGAGTGCTCGATGAGTTGGGTTCGCCCGATTTTGGGAGAAGTATTGGACGGCACTTTGCTTACTAGCTCTCGCAGCTCTTCTCTTTCCGCCTCAGTTGTATCCGCTATCCCAGCGGATGAAAGGGTGACCATGTTTCCTATGCCATCCACTTCGAGGTGGATCTGCTGCTTGCTGTCCTTGAGGAACAGGCGGTCGCTATCCGGATCCAATACGACTCTGAATGCTCGTACGAAGTTTACTCCTACATAGCATTCGGCGTCAATATTTGGTATGATCGCTACTCTTATTTCACGTATCTCATTTCCAAAAGAGAAAGGTAAGAGCACGTGACCGCTTAGCGTTTGGTAACACCATCCGCCATCTTGACGATCCATCACAGTTGTGGAGGCTTCGGGTTCGTATAAAGCTTTTATACGAAAGCCCTCAATCTCCACGAGAAGCCACCAACGACACTCGTCCTCTGGTTTAAGATGGTATAAGATGAGGTTGGTCTGCTGGCTCCTTGGGACCGTTCCTCGTTTTGAGGCCCATTTCCGCACCTCCCCGGACCGGCCTTTCGGTCGCAGCGGGTCTGTCCCGAACTTACCTGATTTTTCGTCCCGATTAACCGCTCCCTTTGGCATTTCCTGAGCACACCAGACAGTACCTGCGGGAATAACCAATCTTCCCGCAGCCACCGCAGGTAAGAGGCTTTGTTGGGTCTAAGGTTCAGCCCGTTCGATTCGGCTGTTCCTTCCCTTTTTCCATCGGTGAACTAGCACTCTTTTTCTTCTGCCTGTGTCCGGAACTCTTACTCGGTTTGCCGGCGAGCCTTTCTTCGGAGAGCCGGACCTTGGGCTTCTCCTACTGCCGAGCCATCGTCGACAGTTGTGTGATGATGGGCCGCAGAGCATCCTCCAGCAGGAGCCACCCCACGTACCGCGACTACAAGCAGCTTAACAGCGTAATTAAGGCGAGACCGGCTTACACTTTGTTTTCATTATAACTAAACATGTTTTGTTAGTTGAATTAACTTGTTACCGTTTGACGAATTCGAGCAACACGAGTGAACAGTATCGTAATGTTCGCATCGACTCGGGCCGGCGAGATTCGGCTCGGCTCGGTTCGTCGTAGCTACACGGGCGAGATCGACTTCGCGTGCAAAAGATTCGCGCACGCACCTGATTAGAGAGGTAAGGGGGAGATTGCCACCTTGTTACGCGACAGGTGTGATCCCCCCGCGTCCCGTGTTCAGCTTCGCTGTGCTGTATTTTATCGTGTGTTTTCGTGTTTGTGTTTCGACTGCAGGCGGATCCTGCATTTGCAGTGAGTGGTGCAGCCACACAACCTTGGTGCATGGGCGAACGGACAATCCATCCTATACCGCAGCCAGAGTTAGAGAAAGAGAGAGAGAGCGACCGATCGGCTGGTCGTTGTTTATCAACGACTACAGCAACATATAAAGTAAATGGTACCACTTCACGCAATCGTGTTTTTATTTGCAAATTAATAAATAATCTTATTGCGTTATACCAGTCCCGTTGACTGGGTATATTATTTTAGTTCGCGATATTTTTCCCCCCTCTCTCTACAGGTCGGTCGTTTACCGACTTGTAATAATAGCGTAGACCTCGGCGACGGTTAGAGATTTTGTTTGTTATTTATCTTTTACATTTACTTCAATAAATTCAATTTATTATTACATTTCAATCTGGTGTTCGAAGAATTGAATTTTAACTCACGTACGATTCCTTCCGTAATCTTAAGAGCTGGTATATTTCTGGTTGACAAGTGCTCAACGCGATATCCCTGTTTCGCGGTCAATTTCAGATTTGAGTGTATTACCTGGTAGTTATCTGAAACAGTACCTCGATTTCAGATTAACACTTAACAGATTTGGTAGAGCGGACAGGTAACCGCCACCGAAACTCGGGAAAAATACGTTTATTTAAATACGGTAAGTTTAACCGTACCGCTGAGCAGCCGCGATAATAGAATAAACAGCCGTGCGGCAACTAAACTGTTACAACGGGTTTTCCTTTTTCATTAGTTCACATTACTCGGATATTCATTAAAATAATGATATTAATCAATTTATCGAGTATAAGGAATCAAATAAATTAATTCATTTTTTTGTTTAATTATTAAGCAGGAATTAACATAACAATAACATAAAATTTAATAATTTTATATAAATATATATATATAGTCAATTTGTTAAGAAGACTCTCAAGTTCGATCTACCCGCTAAGCCGTTGAAGGAATGCACATATAGCGCAAATTTCTTCAAATGTTAATAGGGTTTTATACCGGCTTCGCTATAAAGGTTATCGTTTGCCTGAGGCGGCCCGTGCTCTACTTGTTAAATCGCTAATTGTTCCGCTCTTTGATTACGTTTGCCTTGTATACAATGATTTTCCACAATATTTGGAGGTCAAGATCCAAAGATTATGCAATACTGTGGTGAGATTCGTTTTTCACCTTAAGCGCGACGCATCTCTTCAATCCTATTACCTCCGCCCACTGTGCCCAATCAGGCGGCACACGACTCGAAAAGCGACTCCGTTCCAATGGCAGCCGATCTACCACCGTGGTTGGAAGTAGTTTCCCGGAGTTTGCGAGAAAGCCTGCGAAGCGATTTGAAATCAGTCTTGGAAGTTGTAAATCGTGTCGAGGGCAAGGTTGATGAGGTGAAAACCGAAATCAAAGATCTGAAAGCGAAGGTTAGTGTGATTGAGGAAGAATTCGAAGCAAAGTTCACGGCTTTTGATGCGCGCATGGGCAATCTAGAAAACCGGGTTAGTAACTTGGAAATGAGTAGTAAGGACGCAATAACAGTGTCACAACCTCCATCAAAGGACAGATGCGAGCTGCTCACTACCGGGTTGCCCAAGGATACTAAGAAGACTGAAAGTGAACTGCTAATTAATGTATTTGATGTGCTGAAGCTGCCGAAGCTGAACATTCAAGTAATTGATCTTCGCCCTTGGACTCCGCGGGTGAAATCCAACTCGGCGGGTTCTCCAGTGACTCCGTTACTCACTCGAGGTTTAGTAGTAAAAATGTCTTCTGTAACGTCCAGAGATGCGGTTATAGAAAAAGCTCGACTCCTGAAAGGACTTAAGGCACGGGATATTTTCGGTGAAGGTGGAGTTAATACACTATTTATCAGGCCGAAGCCCGTTTTTTAACTATGGCAGGCGGCCATACGTAAATCAAGTGAGCTGGGCTATGCGAGGTCCATAGTTTTAGATTTAGTAGTTTTTATGCGAGAGGTGAGGGACGGACCTTTGAAGCGCGTAAGTTCGGAAGCTGATTTTATAAACTTTCCTCCTCTATCTCAAACTCATAACATGTGAGATGGTCGGGACAAACCATCAAAATCATCAAAATCATCAAAATCATCAAAATCATCGAAGTCACTCCATTTTTCACTCTAATATAAATCGTCTGAAAACACATTTTGCATCTATCGAAGCATTAGTTCACCCAGCCTCTCATGATGTCATCGCGATTACCGAAACCTTCCTTACAAGTCGCGATTCCTCGGAGATTATTAAACTGCCGGGTTATACATTATATCGATTGGATCGTGAGGGTAAGGAGGGGGGAGGTGTTGCGGCCTATGTACGTGAAAGTTTTGGGGTAAGGATCATTGCGCATTCTGAACCTATCTTTTCTAATGCTCCGGAATATCTGGTACTATGTTTGACGGGCAAATCAGTTTCAATGGTTTTAGCAATTGTTTACCGTAGGCCTTCGGCCGCTTACTCCACGAAGTTTTTTTAGGTCTTGTTGGACATACTACCACGATACAAATATGTCATGGTCACTGGGGATTTTAACATTGACATGAATTCTGCTAGTACCATGGCAGATAGGTTTAGAGCTAATCTAACGGCTCTGGGACTTTCACTCATCCAGTCAGAGCCAACGCATCACGCGATGACGTCGGGTGGGCCATCACACACGTGGTTGGATCTCTTCCTTATCCGTGAACCAGTACCTGAGCATGAATATATTAAGACGTCAGCTCCTTTCGCAGCTGGACATGATGCCATTAGTATTATTCTTCGAATTGATAATGAGCAGTCTCAAGTGAAGGTATTTGGGAAAAGAAATTTGGAGGGGATCAACCTTCATAATCTCGCAACTACATTCGAATCATACATAACCTCCTCTTCCTTATCGCAATCATTCACTAACCCTTGGCCTGACCAGTCTGCATTCATGGGTATGTCTCCATATAATCATCAACCTAGTCTACATTTACGTCAAGTTCATTCGTCTAATAATATTCATAGCACTATTTCATCTTCATTATCATTTATATGTGAATCAATTTTATCCACTTTTGACTTGCTAGCACCTATAACTTTTCACTCTATCAAAACAAGCCACAAACCTTGGATTTCTCGGGAAATCAAAGAAAGTATTAAAGTCAGAAATGCAGCTTTTAATACATTTCGTGCTACAGGTTCTGTTGACGATTATACCGTGTACAGGGGTCTTAGAAATAAGGTCTCGAATACTGTTAACTCATGTAAGTTCCACTTTCTGGCAAAGAAACTTAGTAGCACGAAAGACCCGAAGAAGTTGTGGAAGTGCCTAAAAAACATGGGCCTCAGCTCTAAGTCTAATCCATCACCACTCAAATTATTCACACCTCAACAGCTAAATTATCACTATGCTTCAGTTTCAAATCATGTTCAACCACTTTCCATACATTCATTCTCAAATATAACATGCAATTCTTGTCCCTCATCACCGTCATCTCCCTCTTTTCATTTCTCTGCCATAACCGCAAAAGATGTTCAGCGTGCAATTCGGGGAGCGTCCTCGAGGGCAGTGGGGATTGATGGCATATCGGTTGAAATGATTAAGTTATTAGAGCCTTAATTAACACTGCACCTTGTTGACCTCTTCAATAACATGCTCTCAGTTGACTATTTTCCGGAGAGTTGGAAAAGGGTATCACTATTCCCGCTGGCGAAGTCGGGCAGGGTAGAGTCGTGCTCAGATACAAGACCAATTGCGAAGCTTTGCGAGCTCTCGAAAATCTTGGAGAGACTTATACATAATCAGTTGTCTGAATATCTTGAGAAAAATCATATTCTTGTTGACAGACAGGCAGGTTTTCGCAGAGGGCACAGCACTCAGACAGCCCTCCTGGGTGTCCTAGATGACGTTAGGAGAGCCATTGATGATAGGAAGATCACGATTCTCATCCTGTTTGACTTCTCTAAGGCATTCGATACTGTGCCTCATGGCAAGCTCATGCAAAAATTGTGTGAGATTGGCTGCTCGGACAATGTATTAAATTGGTTCTATCGATATCTAGTAGGTCGTATGCATGTAGTGGAGAGTGAGACGGGCGTGTTATCGGACTGGCTCGAGATAAATGCGGGGGTGCCTCAGGGCAGTGTTCTTGGCCCAATACTCTTTTCCATCTATATTAATGATCTACCTAAAGTTCTTTCACACAGCGATTGTATGCTGTTTGCCGATGACACCCAGGTCTACCATTCGTTTTTTCCGTCAGAATTGGAAGCAGGGGTACAACGTATCACACGAGATGCCAATGCGGTAGCCCTATGGGCTCACATGAACGGATTAAAGCTAAATGTAAAAAAAACGAAGGTTATGATTCTGGGTAGTCAGGCCTTTTTATCGCGTATCGACTTGAACACTGCCCCGAAGGTAGGATTGGGAGCGGATTTCTTAAATTATGAATGTGAGGTTAAATCGCTTGGGGTCATGATCTCTCCCACTCTTGATTGGTCAAAACAGGTGTTAACCATCTCGAGTCGTGTACATGGGGTTTTGCATTCATTGCGATATTATAAAAAGTCGTTATCTCGAGGCCTTAGGAAAAAGCTGGTTGAAACACTAGTTTTTCCGCATCTTGACTATGCGTGTGCGGTGTTTAATGATGTTGATCAGACCAGAAATCTGAAGCTTCAAAGGCTACTGAATGCTTGTGTCCGATTCGTGTGGGGGGACATAGCAAGGAGGGAACATGTAACTCCTTATATGTTAAGTCTCAGGTAGTTGTCAGTTGAGTCTAGACGCTCATACCTCATTGGTTCACTTGCATACGGCATTATTGCTCATAATTCACCTATTTACCTGGCTAATCATTTTATAAAATTAAATACGCTTCATAATAACCCTCGCACCTCTTCTCGTCATCCATCAACATCGCTACATTATCTTCCCCCTCGTACTGAGGCTTTGAATAAGTCATTTATCATCTCTGCATCTAAAATTATTAACGAACTTCCTACATTTTCTTTCGACACTTCATCCATCAGCCATTTCAAAAATACACTATTTAATCATCTGTTTGGACTTGACAAAACTGCCTGGGAAAATAGAGTGCTAAATGAGGGCTTAACACCTCCTCAGATCCCTCACCTCGATGTAGACTATAACTTGTCAATGTAATTCTGCGTATAGATATAGGTTAATTTTCGACGCATGATGTGCAATAATTATTTATGTACGTGTACTATTTATTTATTATTTTGTAATTGCTACAGAGCGAATGCGCAATACATGCCATATTTAGCTTTAATGTAAAATTTTTTGTTATATAATTTGTTATTATTATTATTATTGTTTTATTTTTATACGTTTTATCGTTTTTATATTTTTTACATTTTTTATATTTTTATATTTTGTATATTTTTTATATTTTTATATTATTTATATATCAGACTGTATTTTAATTTAAGTGCCTACGGGGTCTCAACCCCAAGGCCAAATAAACCTTATCAATCAATCAATCAATCTCTTTCTCTCTATCTCTAGTCTATCTCTCATTCTCTTTCTCTCTATCTCTAGTCTATCTCTCATTCTCTTTCTCGCTCTCTATCTCTCATTCTCTCTCTCTCTCTCTCTCTCTCTCTCTCTCTCTCTCTCTCTCTCTCTCCCTCTCTCTCTATCGTAAGTAGACAACACGTGTCATTTTTGGCTCTCACATTTTCGCTGCTTGCCTGCCGTCTCACCGTCCTCTGCGTGAGTGTATTGTTCCAGAAAAAATCGGCTCTCCCGCAGGCTCCATGTGACCGGAGCGTTACTGCTTGGTTCTATTTATTTAAAGCCTGGGAGACATTATAAAATTATTGTTCGACATTGACGTTAGGCAGAGGGGCCGTGTTGGAGGGAGATTAAATCTGCGACGCCGTGTCCGGCTCCACCAATCAGCGGCCTTCTTGTAAATGTGACCGCATCTTCGCAGGCTTTTGAGTTGGTATCACTATATACTACTACTATACGGACGTCGAACTAGGCAGCCAACCCAAATCTAACATCTTGTCAACACCCTAGGAGTTACCGACAGACGATAACTGTGCTCACTGCATTATCATCAGGCATACACGCACCGAACTACTGCTGTCGCTTGGCATTGCCCGTATTATTTTATTTTATTTATTTTGCATTTATTTCAATTTCAATTTTACTTAAGGGCATATTTGATTGTGATTAAAATTTAACTTTACTTTTTATGCGTTTTTATGCGTTTGAAATTAGTAACTTATTATTATTTTGTACTTAGTTTTATATTGTTCTGTAATAGCGTATTTATTGATACTATTGCATAGACGCACCGTTCGACTACTGTCGCTTGACATCGCCCGTATTATTCTATTATATTTGACATTATTTAAATTTCAACTACATAAGGGCTTCGATAAATGAACCACGCGATTGACTGCCAATGGATGGTCGTGGTATTGCCGGTGGTACTTCTTCTTTTTTTCTGTCTATCGCTCATTCGAATGTAAATCGCTTGTGCACTCATTTTAACGAAATAGAACTTTTATTAGCAGATAAGCACTATGATTTCTTAGCTATTTCCGAAACGTATTTAAATCCCGACATAGCTGATAGTGTTTTACATATAGATAAGTATGCATTTTATAGACTGGATAGATCTGGTAAACTAGGTGGCGGCGTAGGTGTCTATATTAAAGACCATTACCCGGTAACTGTTGTAGATCATTCGGACCAGCAATTTGATAATACTCCGGAGTTCTTTATATTAGAGGTACTAGTGTCAAATACAAAATCACTTTTTGCTGTCGTCTACCGTCGTCCTACTGCTGCATTTCCGATAAAGTTTTTTGAAGTTACAACAGCTCTTAGTGTTACATATGATCATGTCATAATAACTGGCGACTTCAATATAAATCTATGCTCGATTTCCTCAGCATCAAATTTTCTGCGGTCCAGTATTGCTGAAAATTCACTGTATCTGGTCCCATCTGATCCGACTCATCATGCCATCTATAGGAATGGTCTAGCACATACATGGTTAGATATTTTTATTGTTGACGACCAGAACAGGGTTTTGAGTTATAATAAGTCTGATGCACCATTTATTGCGGGGCATGACCTTATTGACTTACGATATAAGTTAGAGATTGAGTGTCCCCCACCCAGACGGATTTTAAGAAGGAGGTTATCCACCATTAACGTTTTATCACTGTGCAGAGAAATTCGAGGCTCATTGTCTGATTTTGATACTTCGTTTATATCAGCTGCTGATCCCAGTTCAAATGTATCGTTGTTTGACGATTTTCACCAAGACCCGGACAGTCTTGGCCTACGTGCTCCTAACATCGACGAAGCAGTAAAGGTTTTTACGGATAGAGTTTTGGGTGTTTTCAACATTTTATCTCGATTAAGGCCCCTCGCCACTCGTCCCTGGTGTAAACCATTCATTGTGTCAGCTAATAAGAGAAAGAAATTTTCAATCTGTAAAAATCGATTGGATTCTGCGAAGAATAAATTTACGCCTCTAAAATTTCCATGACGGGCGATCACTCTGCCAGATGGTCTGTATTTCGTCGTCTTGGTCTCACGAGGCAGTCTCTACCGGATCCAACGGCTTGTTTCAACCTTGACCAGCTTAATAGTCACTATGCAGGTATATCAAATGTCGCCCCGGGTATCACACCTAATGAAATTTTCTCTATTCTTTCTGATATGCCAATTGACCATCGGTCCCTTCTATTTAGCCTTCACCCGCCTTCACCCGGTGAGATCGATAAAGCCTTGCACCTATCCGGATCACGCGTAGTCGGACATGATCAGATCTCTTTGTCTATGCTACGGTTGGCTGCCCCAGCTTTAATCAGCCCGCTTGTTCGTCTTTTTGGACTGTCAATTGAGAGTGGGGATTTTCCGAGCTCATGGAAGAAATCTTTTCTTTTACCACTTGCTAAGAGCAATTCAATTTGCTCGCCTTCAGATACGCGTCTCATTGCCAAACTCTGTGAGGTCTCTAAAATCTTAAAAAGGTGTGTGCACATGCAACTTCATCGTTTTCTTATTGATAGTGACTTTATTGACTCTCAGCAGGCGGACTTTTGTCCGGGTCACAGTACTCAGACTGCTCTTTTACATCTTACTGATGATATCAAATTTGGGATCGAGAAGCGGATGATTACCATCTTGGTACAATTCGATTTCTCGAAAGCGTTTGATACGGTCTCTCATTACCTTCTTCTCCGCAAGCTCCACGCTGCAAACTGTGACGACAATGCGGTGAGATGGTTTAGTTCGTATCTGAGTGGTAGGACTCAGGCTGTCTCGGTGGTTCCGGATCATAGTTCTGAGTAGCCATCGGTGAGTTCGGGTGTTCCTCAAGGAAGTGTACTTGGTCCTCTCCTTTTTCTTGTTTTTATAAATGTCGTAGCAGGTGATCTGAAGTACTCACGGCATATCATATACGCTGATGACATTCAGATTTATATGTCATTCCCTCTGGGTAATCTGCATAAAAGGCTCCAAAACTTCAATTCTGCACTTCAACATTTAAATTATGACGTCGAGATGATCTCAAAGTGGGCTCATTCAAATGTCCTTCACTTGAATAAACTAAAAACCAAATCAATAATTTTTGGGAGTCAGTCGTATCTGGACAGCCTGGATTTCAGTATTTTGCCGTGTGTATGTTTGGAGGGTGAGTTTATCCCCTACGAAAACAAGGTGAAGAGGCTGGGCATCATTTTAAATCCGATCTTAAATTGGAACGAGCATGTCGCTAATATCAGGCAGAAGGTTTTTATGGGGTTACGATCCCTCAGGTTATTCCGTCACGCTCTTTCCAAGGATGTTAGACTCTTACTGGTGAGAAGCCTCATTTTTCCTCATTTTGAATAAGCGGCCGTTGTTTATCTCTCTTTGAGTCGTGAACAAAATCTGCGTTTGCAACGTGTTCAAAATGCCTGCGTGAGGTTTGTCTGCGGAAACATAAACTGGCGTGAATATGTCACTTTTCATGGAATTGAGTTGGGCTGGTTATCGGCAGTGCATAGGCGTGAATTTCTGGCGGGTACACATACTCTTAGGATTCTGAATAGTAGGTCTCCCTCATATTTATATGACAGATTTTCTCTTGTAAACATGCAACCTTTCTGCAGATTTGTGCTCCGAATACCACAAGGGCCTCTACTTATTCCGCCATTTCGTACTAAGACCTGGAAAGGTGCTTATGTCACATACTGCTCCTACCTTCTTAATTCACTTCCGCCACCCTTACCTGAATTCAGCGTCGATAATTTAATCAAATTTAGAAAATTACTGTTAGAATGGCTTGTTAACTGCGACGATATTTATAATCTATTTTGATAAAATCCGTTATTTAGTTCTATTATTTGTTATTTATTATTTTATACTACATGTTATAAGCGCTTGTGTAGACGGATCTTATTAGTTATACTGGTCTCGCGGCGAATACCTATCAATTTATCTATCTATTGATCTATTTACACTCAATCTCTCTCTCTCTCTCTCTCTCTCTCGTTCTCTGTCTGTCTGTCTCTCCCTCATTCTCTCTCTCTCTCTCTCTCTCTCTCTCTCTCTCTCTCTCTCTGGCGCGGTGAGTACACAGTCACCTTTCATACAACTCCGTATTTTTTTGCCAAACATTGTACTCACACAAGCAACTCGAGTTTTAGCTGGGCAAAGACTGGACGTTTGCTGTCTGCAGCTTGTATTTTTTCAATCAGATACAGTTTTGCTGTAGACGGGGGTCTAAAATAAAGGAAATTATAAATACAAAAAAATTGGAGGTTAGCTAGAGGAGGCTACAACGCAGATCAACATCGCAAAAATTCACCGTGCGAAAATGGCAACGCTGCGCGGCTGCTTTGTCTGTGGAAATCGACTGACACGCAAGGACTACACTGAGGTGTGTACGGTCTGTAATAATATTTCACACATGAACTGTTTTGAGGTCATGCCGGGTTCGTCCGAGCGTCGATGTTGTGTTCTCGCGAAAACGAAATCCAAAGCACTAGTACTGGCTCCCACCCACACGGGGGCGCCACCGCCCGGGTTACCACGCCTACTCCCACCACTTCTTGCGCCAAGCGTGTTGCCTCGCCTCCGTCGCCATCAACGTCGCAGGTTGCCAAGCAACCTCGCGGCGCTCCGCCCGTCAAGCCCAATCAGACGACTTCTGCCGACTCCGCACCGATGGCGGCCGCTCCGCCACCGTGGATGGAAACTTTTGCTCGAAACCTGCAAGATAGTTTGCGTAACGACCTCAAATCGGTTCTTGAGGTGGTAAATCGCGTTGAGGGCAAGGTCGACGAAGTAAAGGCGGAGCTGAAGGAGCTGCAAACGAAGATGAACCAGATGGAGGAGGAAGTTGAGGCGAAGCTCACGGTATTTGTTGACCAAGTAAGTGGACTGGAGAAACGAGTGGATAGTTTGGAGAGGGAAAGAGCCATGATTAGTCCAACATCTCAGTCCCCAGCACTCAAGGATACGTGTGAACTGTTGATTACGGGGCAGCCAAACAAAAATGCGCAGATGGACGAGATTTTGCTATCAAAAATCTTCGAATTATTGAAGCTGCCTCAAGTAAAGAGCCAAATTATAGATCTTCGCCCATGGACCCCACGGCCAAAGACCACCTCTGAGAACTCTCTCCCCACTCTGACACGATCGCGCGGCATTGTGATAAAGCTGTCTTCTGCCACATCGAGAGACGCAATAATAGAAAAGACACACCTACTTAAAGGACGGAAGGTGCGAGATATTTTCGGAGAGGGCACCGAGAGTGCGATATTTATAAGACCACTATGGCCAAAGCCGGTCTTTGAGTTATGGCAGGCTGCACTGCGCAAATCAAACGAATTGGGTTATGCGAGACCCTTAGTTATAGACTTGGTTGTTTTTATACGTGAGGTGAGGGATGGCCCACTTAAGCGAGTAAATTCAAATACTGATTTTTCATCTTTTCCTTCTCTCTCTCCTCAGGATAAATGAGACGAAACTGGTCGGGTCAAGTCATTAAATTCATCAAGATCACTCTCCATTTTTCATTCAAACATAAATCGTTTAAAAACACATTTCACTTCCATTGAAACATTGGTTCATCCCATGTCATATGATGTCATTGCGATCACCGAGACGTTCCTTGCCGAGCACGATTCCTCGGAAATAATTAGGTTACCTAGCTATGCATTGTATAGATTGGATCGTGAGGGCAAGGAGGGGGGCGGTGTGGCGGCCTATGTTCGGGAAGAATATAAGGTGGGGGTTATTGCGCATTCTGACCCCGTTTTCTCAAACACTCCAGAATTTTTGGTATTATGTCTGACAAATAAAACAATCTCTTTAGTGTTAGCTGTGGTTTACCGCAGGCCTTCAGCCGCATATCCTACGAAGTTTTTCGATGTCCTGTCAGATATATTACCACGTTACGAGTATGTCATTGTTACTGGGGACTTTAATATTGACATGAGCTCTTCTAGTTTTATGTCAAACAAGTTTAGAGAGAATCTATCGGCTCTGGGATTTTCAATCATCGAATCAGAGCCGACGCATCATGCAATGACATCAAATGGTCCATCTCATACGTGGTTAGATCTCTTCCTTATTCGTGAACCTATACCGAGATATGATTACGTTAAGTCGACAACTCCTTTTGCAGCAGGTCATGATGCTATAAGTATCTTTCTTCATATCTCTAACACGCAGAAAGAAGTAAAGAAGGTTAGGAAACGGAATTTGGAAGAGATCAACCTTCACAGCCTCGCAACCACATTCACCTCTTATCTCACCTCTTTTTCATCATTACTATGTAATAACAAACCTAGGCCGGCTTGGCCTGACCAGTCTGTTTCTGTGTGTACGCCGTTGTGTAATTGTCTTAGTCCACATTCACACATGTCCTATCCATCAAACTCTCATCTTAGCACTATCTCATCCTCATTATCGTGTGTAAATAGATCAATTCTCTCGTCATTTGATACATTAGCACCGGTACAAACTAAAGTCGTCAAAACAAAACATAAGCCATGGATTACCCAAGATATCAAAGGAAACATTAAAGCCAGGAATGCAGCATTCAGCAAGTTTAAGCACTCAGAAAAGAGCGAGGACTACAATATATACAAAGAACTTCGAAACCATGTTTCAAATGCCATCAACTCAAGTAAATTCCATTACCTGGCCACAAAACTTAGGGGTACAATTGATCCCAAAAAATCCTGGAAGTATCTTAAAAACATGGGCCTCAGCTCGAGGATAAATCCATCTCCTCTAAAGCATTTCACACCTCATCAGCTAAATAATCACTATGCATCAATTTCAAATCATGTTCATCCACTCACCATTCAAACTTTCTCATCCATATCATGTAACTCGTGCCCTATGTCGCCTGCATCTTCCTCTTTTTGCTTCTCTACTGTTACTGTAAGGGGAGTACAATGCGCAATTCGGGGAGCGTCCTCAAGGGCGGTGGGGGTCGATGGCATATCCGTTGAAATGATGAAATTGTTGGAGCCTCAATTGACTCCAGTTCTTGTAGACCTCTTCAATGATATGCTTTCGGCTGGATATTTTCCTGAATGTTGGAAGAAAGTACTTCTGTTTCCCTTGGCGAAGTCAAATAGGATGGAATCGTGTTCGGATACAAGGCCAATTGCTAAGCTTTCTGAACTATCTAAAATTTTGGAGAGAGTAGTGCACAATCAGTTATCCAAATACTTGGAAGAAAATCACATCCTAATTGATAGGCAAGCAGGGTTCCGAAAGGGACACAGCACCCAGACAGCACTTCTGGGAGTTCTGGATGACGTTAGGAGGGCCATAGATGATAGAAAAATCACGATTCTAATCCTGTTTGACTTCTCCAAGGCCTTCGACACTGTCCCGCATGACAGGCTTATACAAAAACTATGTGAGATTGGTTGCTCTGATACTGTTTTAACCTGGTTTTATCCGTATCTTGTGGACCGCATGCAGGCCGTGGAAGGGGAAAATGGCGAGCTATCGGATTGGCTCGGGATAAATGCGGGAGAGCCCCAGGGCAGTGTTCTTGGTCCCATACTCTTTTCAATTTTTATAAATGATCTGCTGAAGGTACTCACGTATAGCAACTATATGCTATTTGCCGATGACGCCCAGGTCTACCATTCGTTTCTTCCGACAGATTTTGAAAAGGGTGTACAGCGTATAACACAGGATGCAAATGCAATAGCGGCATGGGCGCGAGCAAATGGTCTTAAACTAAATGTCGGGAAGACGAAGGTTATGATTCTGGGTAGTCAGGCTTTCCTATCGCGTATCGACTTGAGCACTGCCACGAGGGTCAAACTGGGTACAGAATGGTTGAGCTATGAAAAAGAGGTAAAATCACTTGGGGTAGTAATCACCCCCTCCCTGGAGTGGACAAAGCAGGTGTTATCTATTTCAAGACGTGTTCATGGAGTTCTACACTCTTTGAGATATTATAGGAAGGCACTGTCGCGTGAGCGCAGGAAGAGTCTGGTAGAAACACTTGTTTTTCCACACTTTGATTATGCGTGTGCGGTCTACAACGATGTCGATCAGACCAGAAACCTAAAGTTGCAGAGATTGTTGAATGCGTGTGTTCGGTTTGTATGGGGAGATGTGGCGAGACGAGAACACGTTACACCGTATAGGTTAGATCTCAGGTGGCTATCGGTTGAGTCCAGGCGTTCATACCTCATCGGCGCTCTTGCATATAACATCATTACTCACAATTCTCCCAACTATCTTGCGAGTCATTTCATAAAATTAAATACGCCATATCATAATCCCCGCACTTCCTCCCGTCACCCATTGAAATCATTAAACTATCATCCTCCTCGAACAGAAGCGCTAAATAGGTCCTTTGTCATCACTGCATCCAAAATCATTAACAGTCTTCCATTTACCACCTTCGATACATCATCCATTGATCATTTCAAAAATTCATTATTTAATCATCTGTTTGGGCTTGATCAGGCTGCCTGGTCTGATAGAATAAGGAACGAGGGGATAACGGTGCCACAGGTCCCTCACCTCTAAAGTATTATAGGTTAGGTGCGAGTGCCTTGAATATGTATCGTCGTTTTTCTGCTTTTTTGTTATTTATTTAAATTATTTTTATATTGTACATTTTATTTTATATTGTTTTTATCTTGTTTATATTATGTTATTTTATATTTATATCTGTATTTTATAACTCAAATATTGTTATTTTATTTTGTTATCTTTTGTAAAGCGTCGCTGTACAAACTTAAAGTGCCTGCGGGGTATCTACCCCAAAGGCCCAATAAAGTCTTATCAATCAATCAATCAATCAATCAATCTCTCTCTCTCATTCTCTCTTTCTATCTCTCATTCTCTCTCTTTCTCTCTCATTTTCACTATTTGCCTATCTGTTTTTCTATCTCTCTCACTGTCTCTCTCGCTGTGTCTCATTCACTCTTACGACAAGATGATGTTTGTCGGACGCATGGACGGACGGACGGGCATTATAATTTATCGTTTTTTTTTAATATCACTTAATAATTATAATAATAATTTTTTTGTCAGTAATATGAAGCATTAACTTATGGAACACATATTTATCATAAAATATATATGTTTTAAGTATTTTTCGCAAGAATTGGGGAGTTTTTACAAAATCGCTCAAAAAGATAACTTTAATATAATGGAGATTATCATGGATAATTTGTCTTTTATTTATTCATTGATCAGTGCAGGATAGAGAGGTGCTCCCATCCAATAACAGACCAATGAATAAGCATTCATCTAATTAATTAAATTTTAATTAGTTAGCCGTTTTATTGTGCAGTGTTTGAAAAATCAGTTTCTCTTATAAATGCAACACCTCTTGATTAGGTGACGTAGATCCAGGAGAAAACAAATTCTCCTATCACGCGATATCTTAATAATCTTACAATATGGTACTTTCAATCTCAAACAACCTCGCGTTGTATCCAATAACGTAGGTCGAGAAGAAAAATTCTCCCTTCACACGTCACCTTCCGGATGAACTTTTGGTTAATGTGATTTAATAAAATAAACTATGTTTTATTTAAATTATTTAAACTTGCTTTTTGCATTACGTGATAATGAAATATAAAATAAAATACTAAATAAAATGTAGAGAAGAAAATATTACATTATTTATTAATAAGATCTTATATTTTTCTGCGACACTTTCTGACATTATACTCGTCCGATGAGTGAAAGCGTCGAGGCAAAGATTTAGTAAATTATAGTCACTCAGGACTAAATACTGCGGTGAGGCCACAAGTAACCATTCGTCGTTCTCGGCGAAATATTACCGAGGAAATGCTACTGAGGCAGCGAGAGCAGCTAGTTTCATTGAAGTTGGTAGTGGTGGGGAAAACTCTCCCCTTTTGGTAGCTTCGGCTTGAATTCGCCTTAGATTTAGTTAGATACAGTATGTGATGGTAACCCATGACGTCGCTGGCTATGCCTCGATATACTTTGTAGTATATAACTATTGTAAAAATTATAATATTACTTAATTACAATGAATATAATGTTAAGTTATAAAAGATGCAGTTTTTTTGCATACATAAGTTTAGTAACGTACTTGCTAACTTATTGTAAAAATTATAATTTTACTGAAAACTGGTTTAATGCCAATCCTCGTTACAAATTGCAATTCATAATAATTTTATATGTTATATTTGAGCGTAGTAACGCTTTAAATATTTAATTTAAAATTAATAATCAATAATAAATTTTTAATTATTTAATTAATTATAACTGTCAGTTTTGGTCGTATCGCTTGGATATTTTGATCTAAACTGGCAAATGTGTGTAAAAAATAATAAATTTATAAATTTTACAGTTTTAGACATTATGATGTTTAAATTAATTGTTTAAATATTCATTGTCAAATAAAAAAAATTCTGTTCTACTTGGGGATCGAACCGTCGTATCATATGGCAGTCGGATACTTTACCGTTGAGCTATCCTACTTTCTTATGTGGGCTCATTCATATATAGATATGAGGTTTACATTGTTTCGCTGGAATGCATGCACTATTTTTAATACATTAAATTTGGTACGTTACAAAGACGAAGATTTTGTCTAAATTCATTATGTACGTACGATTAGTATTTTTGGAGATAATTTGCATAAATCAATTTTATGGAATTGTAAAACGCTCTATATCGTCAACAATTTATACGCTGAAAATAGGTCCGCAGACTTTTATAATTATAACAAATATACCCTGTAACTTTCAGCTTAATCGATTAAAAATTAGCAGAGTTATTTCGGTCACAGGATTTTATACATATATACAACCATAAATATATTTTAAGGAGAGGTTTAGGTAAGTTCTAAGTTGCATAAATTTTGATTTTGTCAAAATATATACTTCTTTGAGGTATTACATATTTTGCGATGATGAAAATATAAGGCACTACCATGTAAAGATCGCGCCTAATAAATAAATGGATTAAAATTACATTTTTGAAATAAAATGTTGATACTTATTTTAACTTGTTGATGTTAAAATTCATATTCTTAATTTAGCTTATTTCCTCAAAGTTAATTGTTTACGCAATGTTATAGAAATTACAATAAATTCTGTTATTAATGGAAACATCGTATTATAAATACTAAATTACCTTCTTTTTTATGGCTACAGGGTATTAAAATATAAAATAAGTTTCATGTAACTTGTATCAAAAGTAATATTAAATAAATATAAAAGTAAAGAATAAATTATTGCTCTTGTAAATTTTCAAAAGAAAGAAACCATTAATTGTAAACTTATGAGAATTATGAGACTAAACAAGAGTATAAGAGAATAATTTGAAAGAAAAATTAAGGATAATATTGAATTAAAATTTTTTTTTATATACACGCATTTTCTTCATGTAAAAGAAGGTTAAAACAATACATAGTAATAATCAATTTATTATCATTCACGCAGTCGATTTAAACAATACAGTTCAATAAAATCGATAATTTAGTCACTTTTGGTCAATTTTAGTGCCCACTAACCTTTAACAGTAAAAATAATAAATAATAGGGTGTACACTTTTTATTTGCGAGCTATACATAATTAGTTTAATGCAGAAGTGGTAATTTAGATATTTATAATCACAGTAGAAAGGACCAAGGTATTAAAAGCACAAGCAAACTATACCAAATAATCTAAAAGCAATACTAGCAAATTTGAATTAGCATCATCTATATTGTAAAGATGCAAGATAACTAGTAGGAGTTCTGGTATAAAGATATGTTAGAAAAAATTTATTGGAAGTAGAGCTCATTTCATTATTACCTGCTTATTATAATAGTATTGTACATTACGATCGCTTTGTTCGGGCGGCAAATGCGACACGTGCATCAATCGCTTGTATTACACACTCTTGTTTTCTCACTATTTTTTAATACGAAGTAGCAGAAACGCGTGTAGATAAAGAAATAAAAAAGCAGGGCGACATGTCTTTGTCGGGCAAGTGCCAGCAAGGGTGACAAAAAAACAAGCTTAATAAATTAATCAAAAGTGTACTATAATATTTCGTTTTAATGTAGATGTCAAATTTATTGCGTATTAGTATTAAAGCTGAATTATTAAAGCTGAATAGATTAACAAATGTATTAATCAATTGACGCATGCACGAAATAAAGTGTTTGATGCAAATGCGGTTGCATCGTGGGCGGTGTCAGTTATGCATTCATATCGCGTATTGATCTGACCAATGTCTCGAGTTAGGGTTGGGGAAAACTGCTTGAGCTATGAGAATTAAGTCAGGTCACTTAGAATTTTGATTTCACCTACCCTAAGTTGGTTCAAGCAAGCTCTATCAATTTCTCAACACGTACATGGAGTACTATACTTCTTGCATCATTATTAGCGAGCGTTTCCTTTACATTCAGGAAAACTTTACATAACATAAGATCTTGCTGGCATCGCGGTTCTTCTTTATATCTAGGGTTAAAATGTTTTGTAAAGGCAGTACTCTGAAAAATTCTACCTTTCATAGTGAGCAAAGAGAAAATAGTGCATGCTTTATTCAAAAGTAAAGCATTTAAATCGAAAAGATCAATATTATATATTGTACAGATATATACTTATCACCGTTAAATTCAGTTTTATTTCATATATTGTTTTTATTTTTATGGTGTAATATCACTTTTGTAATTAATTTTGCATCCTCGGAGTTTATCCCTAGTGATCTAAAAAACTCTCACATTATCTCCGTCTCTTTCTCTCTCTGGTGATTACAACTTGTCTTGTTTATTGCTCCGTATTACTCCGTAGTTTGTACTCACGCAGTTGCTCCAAGTTTCTTTTAGTGCATAAGAAAGGGACGTGAACTGCCTGCAGCGTCTATCTAGAAATTGGGTGGTTCATTGCTGCAGCCAGTTGTTCCGATATTTGTAATTTTCATTCGGCAAATTTTTGGAGGTTATCCTCGAGAGTAAAGGACGACTCATCGCGCTGGCCAGTGTAAGCAGTGCTCCCAACATCCGAACAGCTTTTCGCACGCTTTTCGACCTTCGTCGACGGACGCCACGCGGATATCATGGCAACATCGCGCGGCTGCTTCGTGTGTGGCGGGAGGCTCACGAGAAAGGACTACACGGAGGTTTGTCCACAATGTAACAAGATAACGCACGCGCACTGTTTTGACGTCGCGCTGGGCACCTCCGAGCGCCGCTGTTGCGCGCTGGCTCAAACTAAAGCGCTAGTCGCGGCATCAACTGATGCAAGGGCGCCACCGCCTGGGTTGCCGCGACAGTCGATGGAGACCTGCGCTACCGAGCTAGCGGCTACGCCCACTCCGTCTCCTTCCAGCGCAAAGCGCGTAGCCTCGCCCCCGTCGCCATCATCGTCGCAGGTTGCTAAGCAACCTCGCGGCGCCGCGCCCACCGAAAGCTGCTCCGACCTACCCGTGCGGACGATCGGTGCCGCAGATATGGCGGCTCTATTCGCCGAGTTCGCGAGCCGCTTAGAATCAAAACTCGAAAATTCGGTGTCGCGCATCGAGTCCTCGGTGCAGGGACTGGCCGGTGAGATTCGCGAGTTGGGATCGCGAGTTGCGATGATAGAGGCGTCGACTGAGGAGAGATTGAACGGCGTGTCGGGCCGCCTGGAGGCCCTTGAAACCGCTAATGAGGAGATTCGCGGCCAGATAAGCGGATTACGGGGTTCGAATTTGGGGACTACCGCACCTCAAATTATTGACGCGTGCGAAATCCTCATTCGCGGCATTCCGGCCAGTCTCACTCTTACTGAAGGGGAAGCTCTTCAGAGAATTTTCGAGGCTCTCAGTCTTCCCAGGGTTTCGTCCCAGATCATCGAAACTCGTCCCTGGCTCGTTCGTGACAGACCCAGTGGTAATAACTTGGATTCGGCACCTTCGACCTCTGCTGCAAAGAATGTCAGTGTCGCATCCAACACGGCAAATAGCTTTAATAACAAGAACGGAATCGTCGTCCGATTTTCATCGCCCTCTACTAGGGACATTATTCTCGAGAGAGCGCGCCTTCTAAAGGAAGTCTCGGCGGATTCTCTGTTCGGAGCGGGTGGACCTGGGGCGATTTATTTGCGTGCGTTGTGGCCCAAACAGATCTACGAATTACTCTCTAAAGCGCTCCGCCGCTCCACCGAGTTAGGCTTTGCGAGGCCTCTAGTAAAGAACTTTACGGTCTTCATGCGCATTACCAAAGGAGGGCAACTCTCCCGATCCATTCAGAAGCGGACATTCGTAAGATATCGTCACCGAATCCTCCCTCTCCGAAATAGGGTTTGTCTGGCCAGGTATCATCTTCAACTAACTCTTCATTCTCCATCTTCCTGCTATTCCATGCTAATATTAACAGACTAAAAACCCACTTTTCATCCATAGAATCATTAGTTTTACCATCTAATCACGACATCATCGCTCTCTCCGAAACATTCCTCACAGAGTATGACTCCTCAGACATGTTAGGCCTTCCGAACTACACACTACATAGGTTGGATCGTGTTGGAAAGGAGGGGGGGGGTGTGGCGGCCTACATCAAGAGTAATCTTGAGGTTAGGCTTGTAGCTCACTCTGACCCTGTCTTTCCAACTCCACAGAGTATATGATTTTTCAAATCCACAGCCAAACAAGCTCGTTACTTTTTTGTGTGGTTTACAGGAGGCCCTCAGCGACCTATCCATCGACTTTCTTTGATTCGGTAACTCATTTCTTGCACACCTGTGATCAGGTTGTCATTACCGGGGATTTTAACGTTAATATGTGCAAGAAGGATGGGTCGTCAACCATGTTGGAATCATATCTCGAATCATTGAACCTATTCCTAGTTAAATCCGATCCTACTCACCATACTCATACCTCAACCACTTCATCTCATACATGGCTTGACTTGTTTATCGTACGCAACCCTCCGCCTGTTTTCAATTACTTTAAATCTCCGGTGCCCTTTGCAGCTGGTCATGACTTCATTGTTCTGGAACTTGAATTTTCTAAACCACTACCTGTTGCAAAGAGGGTATGGTCGCGCAATATTACCCGGATTGATCTGACGGAGGCTGCTGCGATATTCTCGGCTGCTTTTGATCGTGCTTCATCTCTCCATATCACATATACTGCATCATTTTCCTCGTCAACATCTCTCGCCTCACCTAACTCGCCTGGCCACACTCTCTCTTCCCAGTTTTCCTCCGCCCTTTCACCATCCCCTTCTCCTACTCCCCTCAACAACCTCCTTCCCAACCTCGTATCGTCTATTCTACATACCTTTGACTCCCTTGCACCGGCAAGACTCATCACTATCAGAAACTCCACCAAACCCTCGATCACTCCATCTATTAGACATTCAATCAAAACTCGAAACTTGGCTTTTAAGAGGTACTTGTCCACGGGCCTGAGCTCAGACTACCAGATCTATAAAGATCTTCGGAGATTAGTCAAGAACTCCATAGACTCATGCAAGTTTTCGTATTACAGTAACAAAATCAACGCGGCATCTGACGCTACAGGTTTATGGAAAGAGCTCAGGACCATGGGTCTAGCGACTAAATCATCTCGGTCACCCCTTACCATGTTTTCATTAGATCAGCTGAACTATGCAGGGTCTATTAAGCTGGACTGGTCATTTGAGCAGAATCGCAAAAAAACTGACAGGAATTTTTAACTACTTTTTTACTAATTTACTACCAATTCTAATAATTTTTAACCACTGCCGAATTCATTTTAACACCTAGTTAGACCAGCTTAATACTTAAGCTAGCCTCACTCTTTTATAACTCCGGTTGAAATAGGGCTAGAAAAACCTGCTGGAGCTTAAAATTTTTAACTCTTCGAGTACTTGAACATACGCTACCACCGATTTCATTATTATGAAAAATTAACCCCTTTTTAACCAATGAAAAAATCAAAATAGCCGTAAAAAGCAAGTTATGACATAAATTCAACATTTTCTCATTGGTTACGATAAAATAGCTTGAAATATAATTTAATACCATCGCAGAATATTTTCAACCCTTAGTATCCCTTAATTACCCTTGGTCTTTGCCAGGTTAATACTTAAGTTAACGTCACTGTTTTATAACATGTCTAATAACCCAATAACCCAATAACCCAATAACCAATGAGAAAATGTCGAATTTATGTCATAACTTGCTTTTTACGGCTATTTTGATTTTTTCATTGGTTAAAAAGGGGTTAATTTTTCATAATAATGAAATCGGTGGTAGCATATGTTCAAGTACTTGAAGAGTTAAAAATTTTAAGCTCCACCGGATTTTTTTAGCCCTATTGCAATCGAAGTTATAAAAGAGTGAGGCTAGCTTAAGTATTAACCTGGCAAAGACCAAGGGTTAATTAAGGGATACTAAGGGTTGAAATATTCTGTGATGGTATTAAATTGTATTTTTAGCTATTTTATCGTAACCAATGAGAGAATGTAAAATTAATTTTATATCTTACTTTTTACGGCTATTTTGATTTTTTCATTGGTTAAAAAGGGGTTAATTTTTGATAATAATGAAATCGGTGATAGCCTCTGTTCAAGTACTCGAAGAGTTAAAAATTTTAATTTTAATTTATTTTTACCGATGTATTCTTACTGATATCAACTTTATATGACTTTATAAACCTGAACTTGCTATCACGTTAACATTGTGTTCAGCTAAACTTAGTATAAACTATATTTTATTTGTCAGTAATTGTAAAAAAACTTTATAAAAACTTTATATGAATTTCAGCTGAACATTTGATATACTTTCACCAAACTTGAACAGTCAACTCCACAAGTTCGGCTCAGTCTCGTTGGCCAATCCCATATCAAGTTTAGCCACACCTAAAGTTTATATAATGCTCATATAAACTTTAATTTTTTTACGCGGGTATTTATTATTTGTATTATCAATATATTGCCAATATGTTGCCAAAGTATGGTCAATATATTGCCAATATGTTGCCAAAGTATTGTCAATATATTGCCAATATGTTGTCAAAGTATTGTCAATATATTGCCAATATGTTGCCAAAGTATTGCCAATATGTTGTTAATATATTGCCAATATGTTGCCAAAGTATTGTCAATATATTGCCAATATGTTGCCAATATGTTGCCAACATATTGCTAAAGTATTATCAATATATCGCCAATATGTTTCGTGTCTTCCAAATTGTCAATACTACCGACGAATCGATGATCTTTTATTACCTCAAGTGGATGAAAACGTGAATGATCGTCTGTCTTTGGTCATCCGAATAATTACTAAGATGCGTGACATAAATCCACGATTTCTCATAATACCGATTTTTACTAAAGATATGATCCAATTAATTTTAATGATATCGATTTGTTCAGCATATACTAATATATTATAAAAAATCAGTTTAAAAATATTTGGTAAACGTAAACATATTATAGATATACTATAGCTAGATGATTCCCAGACTATTATAAAACTTCATCGAGGGTTCAGCTAGATTTCATTTTACACGGTCTCGGAATTAACTTACTAGCAATATTATTGCTAATATATTACCAATATATTGCGAATTTATGGTGGATATTCATTGGCATTTTGTATATTGAACACTCAATTCAATTCAACAGCCAGACTATTGCAATTATTATCCTAAACATTTGGAACGAGTTTTCCAAAATATTTATTAAGTCTAAAACACAATGAATTGTAATTTTAACGAAGTAACTTTTTTCGAGCACGTTTGCTCTTGCAGTGCGGACGTCGGAGAGCGTCCGCGACGGGCTTACTCCGCGAGTACGAAATTTGATGAGCGCAAACGTCGGAGAGCGCCCGCGGCGGGCTTATTCCGCGAACACAAAATTTGATGTGCGCGAACATCGGAGAGCGGTCGCGGTAGCATTATGTTTTTTAAACGAAGAATTGAGGCTTGAGCTAAATTTCATTTTACACGGACTAGAAATTATTTACCTAGCAATATTATTGCCAATATACTTGCAAAATTAATTAATATATTTCCAATATGTAGCGATATATCTTTATGATAAACGTATTTATTGGCTATATTGTACACAAAACTTAATTCAATTCAAAATTTTATTGTCTTAAAATTCGTCATAAAGGTTTCAATAAATTAATGTAAATACGATGAGATTAAAAACTGTAATAATCTCATATTTACAACGCACGCGTATTATAGATTTAGTAAGTAAATTAATAATAGTAGTAATGCATTTATTAGTCTGCGGTCTAATTCAAACTTAAATAAAAATCATTTCCTTGATTGTACATTTTATTCATACAATCAATCTCGTAAAATATATTTTGCGATTCATTCGCTTTCGCGATCTTCGCTTCTGCTATACGCATTAGCTATGTTCAGGCGTCTCGGCCGCTTCGCTCGTTGACCTGTTGCATTAGTCTCGCGCGGAAACGCCGCTCACCTTTCTTCCCTAATTCGGCCTCTGATTGGCCCATTTCAAAAATTAATTACGCCTAGCCTAATTAATATTTTTTAAAAATTCCGACGGGGTTATACTCGAATTAATTTTCTGAATCAGAATATATATATATATATATATGTTACCTATGTTTCTGGATCACCCTGTATAGCGCTTGCTTATCATCGTCAAGTGCAGATGTTCGATCGAAACCATTTTCATATTCAGTTCATCTGAAGTTGGCACATTCATAAATTTTCTTCAATTGAAGTTTCATACTCACTGCATTATTCTATGAAATTTGGAACTGGCGATTGTTTGATGCAACAAAAGAAATTACATCCTGGAGAGATTGAGATTGTCAATAAGGACTTGTTTTGACTTTCATCACATTTAATCTTCATAAATACTCAGTGAATTAGTGATTAGTGACTTTATTTATTTATTTTATTTTTGTCAATAATCATTTTTATAGATTTATTTGTTAATCTTAATTTATGTTTTTTGAGGTTAGTCCTATTTTAAATCACGTAAAATACACGTGGTAGTGTTACTTGCAGTCGGTAATTCTATTTTATGTATTGATATTTATCATTTAAATACGAATTAGTTAGATCGCGACACATAGTCAATTTTCATAATAAACGCTTTCTTTATCTTATCGCATTGTACTATTGATGATAAAATTGATATATTTAGCACTTTCTTTTTAATGTTATTTTGCCGTGTTTTTACGCTATTCAATTATAAATGTTATGAAAACAATTATTTAATTCAATTTGTAATGTAATCATTTGTATTATTTGGTGTGATATAATCTGGATTTTTTAAATTGCTTGAACTGTTTACTAAATTACACATTGAAAGGATTTGCATATAGGAATTGCGTAATTGTAAACGTTATATCGATGAAATTTAAATTTTATTAGCTTAACTTTGTATACTTTTTTATCTGTTGTCTATTCAGTATTTTATTTGTTTTATTTTATGATGCTTCTTAGTTTCAAATCTTTGCGGACATTTGTAATACTTTGGCAATTATAGTTGTTAAAAGATATATTTTATATTTTAAATTACGTGCAATAGATGAGTTGGTTTTAATGTTTAATCTAACAATATTTAGTGAAAGTTTAATACCTGTAAATTTATATTATTATTTATTTTCTCTTTTTAGTAATATTCTTTCAATATTTAGTGAACATTTTAATATTTGTTAAGTTATATTATTTATTTTCTCTTTTGAGTTATTTTACATATGTTACGTATCTATTATCTGTTATTCGTTCACAAATGTCTAAATTCAACAAATGTAAGCGTAATATAGCAAAGGAAAATCACAAGTGTTCTTACTGTGGTAAGTATTTCCATCCTGGTTGTATTATTCAATATATCGCGCCAAAGCCTAATACTGTTTGTTGTGCGAAATCGTTGCGAATGACAAGTCCTCAAAATAAAAATAAAAATAAAAGCAATTATACGTGTATGAACAATTCTATATCTCGTAGATCAGATAGGTTTGATCTGGCTCGCAATCTGGGCTTTGCTGATTCTGTTATTGACGATACTTATTTGTCTCAGAATTATAGCATCATGAATAACAACACTTCGACATCATCAAATTTTATACCACTTAATGTCCCTTCGTTGCCTCCTAACTGGAATGATATGCCTGAGCTTGAAAGATCTGCATTCATATTTCAACATATGCAAACAAATTTCTTCAATATGTCTAGTCAGCTTTCTTTGCTTAACACCCAATTCAATAATCTTTCACAAACGGTATCTACAAATTCACAACTAATAGCAAATCCCAAATCTGAAATGCAACAAAGAAATACCTCACAGCGCACCTATATACCTGGACACGAGATTAAGGTAACAGTTATTCCAGCTGATGTCTCTGTTACTTATCAAGATCTTATAAATGCTATTTTGAAGCGTTTAGATTTGGAGCGCCTTGAGAGTGACATTCTTGAAATTCGCGAATTTAAACCTAAACAGGTAGAAAATACTTCTAATAATGCAGATATCTCTCATAAATTTATCACATTGATTGTAAAGTTTAAATCTGTTACAGTGAAAGAACACATTTTTAAAACTAAGCGCGAAAAGGGAATCATTACTTTTAATGACCTTTTTCCAACAGGTAGTACAAATGACCTATCGAAACATCTTAGTCTCTATGATATGTTACCCGCTGATCTGTATCATTTGCTAGTCTCAACTAAAAAAGGGCTCGTGAAATGAATTATAAGCATGTGTGGGCTCGAAACAATTGCATTTTGGTGCGGCGTTCTGATAAATCAGAAGCTTTCGTTGTTCGTTTGATTGATGATTTAAATAGGTTACAGTGACTATCGGTGGATACAGGTTCTTTCTTAACATCACAAACAGCCTCCTTCAAATGTAGTTTGCGTATAGCTCAAGCCAATGTGAATTCTGTGAAGGAACACTTGGATATTATAAGAGATTTTATGGTTGGTAATTCTGTTGACATCCTCTCTATGTCTGAGACATGGCTCACTCCTAAGCAACCTTCATCGCTCTTTGACATTGAAAATTATTATTTGATTCGAAATGATCGTGGTATTAAATCTGGTAAGGGCAAGCGTGAATTCATTCAGATACGTTACATGTTATTGCTCCATTCTTTGTGAGGTTAGTTAATAGCTCCATACAGTCATGCCATTATCCTACTCTATAAATCCTCCGAGGTCTCTTGTTGATACTAGACCGATGACCAACATGTCATATTTAGCTAAAATATTTGATACTATTATTACGAACCAAATAGTTGATTATTTAGAATCGACATTTTTGATATCTCCATTTCAATCGAGATTTAGAAGTCGCTATAATACCCAGGCAGATCTTTTGAAAACCACTGATGACATTCGTAGAGGCTTCGAAAACGGTCTTGTTACTATAATAGTTTTATTTGAGTTGAGTAAAGCCTTTGCTTCAATTAGCCATACCATCTTGCTATCTAAACTAAAAGAATGTAATTTTTCTCCTAAAGTATTGAAATGGTTATTTTCATACCTTGGCACAAGGCTCAACCCCTGGCCCACTACTGTTTTTAATTTATATAAATTCTATCACTAAGGTAATCAAACACTGCAGATTCATGTTATTTGCCGACGATTTAAAGATCTACCTCCAGTGCAAACCGAGTGATTTAAATCAAGCAATTAATGAAATAAATCATGATGCTGACTCTATTGTTGAATGGATTATTAATAATGGCCTGAGACTAAATGTAAACAAAACGGATGCTATAATATTTACATTCGTTCAATTGAATAGATTCATTGACTACTCAAACTTGCGGCCTATAATTGTTGGTGATGTATCAATTGATCTAAAAAAATCGGTCAAGAATCTTGGTATTACATTTTCTAGCGATCTATCATGGAACATTCAAATAGGTACGATTTGCTCTAAGGTACATGGTGTACTTTATCGTCTACGTTATAAAGGGCAACATCTGCCTCAAAATTGGTGAATGCATTGGTTATGCCTCATTTTGTCTATGCATGTTTAGTATATTATGATTTACCAAACTACCTTGCTGTTAAGCTACAACGATTGTGCGATACTATTGTAAGATTTATTTATCATCTGAAGCGGATACATTCCTTCGACCATATTATGAAAAACTGGGATGGTTGTCTTTGGCAGATCGTCGTAGATATTTTTTGGGGATTAGCATGTATAAGCTCCTTGCTACTCATATACCTCATTACCTGTTTGATCTGATTAATTTTAATAATGATGACTGTAGAAGGTCCGGTCGCGTAACCTCACTATTCATTATCCCGATTGCAACAAGAGATTCTTATGAAATGTCATTCTCTATTCAAAGTATGTTATTATGGGAAAGTATACCAGCCAGTATTAGAGATAGTAGTAGTTTAGCTATTTTTAAAAACACCTTTCGTAACGATTTGATAAACAACTCAATTTAATTGCTGATATTATTGATTTTAGACCTTTACGCATGTGATATTAAAAGGCCTCAAATTATTGCAAATATTGAAGCTTAAATTATGAATGTTACGTTATTAATTTTATTAATTTTATTTTATCTTGATTCTTTTCTATTACTCTTTTTGTTACTTATTGCCAACAGTAATTATACAGTAATTATACACTACTTAAACTATTTTTGTCTTTTCAATTATACCATTATATGTTATACACTGGTAATGATAAAGTAAATTTTAAACATTCCTGGTATAAGTCAAATTATCCAGCGAATCATAGATTTATAATTAGATTTATATTATGTTGATCCAATTATTTGTATATTTTTATATTTTATATATTTTATGCATTACTATTGTAATTGCCATTCGGTCTATATGACCTTGGCAAAAATAAATTTTAGTTATCAATCAATCAATCTCTCTTTATTATTTTCGCGTATCGACCTGCGATCTCGCGTGTAGCGGCACGCGTGTATTATCTTTTTTTCTTTGATAATATATTATTGCTTTTATTTTAAAGTAAATATCGTGTTTTCACTCTTGTTATTAGCCCTTTATTTTCTTTCGCGTTCGCTAAATAAAGGATACCGCCGCCTCCGCCTATACGTGTCTTATAGACTCGTATTATTACTGAGCGACTGATCGCATAATGAGATTATTGTTTTAATGGTAGTAAAATTGTTATTATTTTATTATTATTAAAAATAACAAATCCGTTACAAAATATAGAAAAAAAAAACAAGACATATAAACACGTAAACAAAATTTTCATTATATAGCCACATAATTTCCAAGAAAAATTTTACATAAATATTAAGCGAGAACAACTTTACATGTAAACATGAACACTACCCTCTTTCATTATTCAAAGTCTGTAATAACAACGTTCCCGTATCGTGCGGTATATATTGATTTAAAAGTGCCTGTTTCATTATTTAATTGAATTTTTAATTGAGTTTTACAATGAGTGTAAAAATGGAAAACTAAAAAAACAACTTCTTTTTCTGAAGAAATTTTTCTTATTTATTTTCAAGAACTATCAAAAATTTTTAAATCTTTAACATTGTAGTCGAGATATGCAATGTTACGATCTACAATAAATACCTTCGATAATCTGGATACAGGAAAATACAAAAAATTGACGAAAATTGAAAATGAAATTTAACAGCTGCAATGTTACAATAAATATTAACGACAAAAAACAACGTTAAATTTAAGGTTATTTTTCAATACAACTGTTTCTTTATAATTACATTCGTTTTTATTTTTGATACAATTTTCATAATATAATAAAAAATGTATAATATTTAAATAAAATAAAAATCTTGCTATATGATTAAATCTACATTTGATTAACATACTATTATGCATGTTTAAAAAAATCAAATATAGCATTTAGCGCCATCGTATGAGAAAATAGTATGTCCAACAACTTCCTACTTGCACAATGTACTATTTTAGGTGCGATGCTCAGTGTCCCACTGTGACTGAAAGTGTTAGGACTACTACCTGTGTCTCTCAGGTAGTGTGTTGAGTCTTATATTCTTCTCAATTTATATTCATGAATTACCACAGATCTTATCGTATTGAAATTACATGAAATTCGGGGATGGCACCTAGGATTATCACACGTTTTACAATATCACGATCAGGAGTCCGCCAGGACACGCCAATCCAATAAACAATAAGAACTCAACCCAACCATCTTCTTTCTACCTACCCAAATATCCTTCCTTCCTACCCAAAAAAGGGTCCGAGAACCCTGACTCTGCAGTCTAAAACTCACGTTGCAACGCACCCTTGATGCACCTCCTTATCCACACGTTCGCCGTCACTACGGTCCAAAAAGCGGTGAAGTTGAACAAATCCCCAAACGACTGGGGACATAGGATCGGGCTCTTTTGTGGCAAGGCAAACTCTGGGAATCCAGGTGTGTAGAATAAACCACAAGGATCACGATACTTACGGAGTGATCCCAAGGTCGCCACCGAATGCATTACGGGGAGTCCCAGTGTTGGCTATTAGAAGTCGTTCTTGGCTATCTACCCCAATTTCCAGATCCGATAAAGGGGATCACTATGGATCCCCTAGATAAGGCGAGTTCGTGGTCTCACCAGTTATTCTTCAACCGACCATGAAGACAATATTAGGAAAGAAAAGGTATCATCGGAACAAAGCCCAGCGATTAAAGAGAAATAGGCGACAATATAGGTGTTCATACGAGACAAGCCACTTTACTACCTGGCTTTTAAGCCTCGGCAACCCACAGCTCCAGCCACGTAACCTCGGTGGCTTAACCGAGGGTAATTCTCAGGTTTAAGAGGACACAATCTGTTGTCCTGGAAGATTCTGGCACCGTGGATTGCTGGAGTTTTATTGTCTCCGACCAGTATCCATGTCTCCACCCTTCCTCGGACGAAGAGAACCAAGGTTCGCCGGCTCTAAGTCCGGATATGACTCTTAGAATAGCGACACGTCCGGATCCACCTCGACCACTGCCGGTTCGTCGTATATAAACAAATAAATAAAGAAGTGAAGTAGAAATAAAAATAAAAAGTACGCAAATAAAACAATGTAATGTAGTGTAGACAAAAATAAACATTCGCATAGATAAAAGTAAATAAATTGGATCTACAGCAGCGGAGGTTGGTAGTCCAGGAGGCCCTCCTCAATCAAAAACGCTCGCTGATCAAGACCAGACAAGTAATCAAAAGAACGAGCTTCAAATTGATAATGCTTTGCTTGGTTTAAAATTCAGGTTATGGAAGATGATCAGGAGTCCAGGTGCGGTGATAGTAAACAAGGAATTTAGGGGTCCGGGACGATACACGTTTTGCTCAACCGAGAGACAGTGTGATCCACAAACCCATATATTTAACATGAGTCTCATACGGCAAAGATGAGCCGTATACATTCACCCTGAGGATGCCACTCAGATCGAAGCGGAATACATACTGTTGCCAGCAGCATCACCTTTATTTCGTTAAGGGGGTGCCATACCCAAAAATTATCGACGAAGCGTAGGTAATGTAGTAAGTTGTAATGTACTAGCAGCGCCATCCTCCGTTGAAAAATTATATTACGCTATAATCTCACAGTAGATGGCGCTAATAGTACATTCCAGCTATCATATTCATTCGCAAATAACTTTTGTAGATAGCAATATTTAACAAAAAACAATTAATTCACTCAATCGCTTTTTGCATTATCATATGCAGATGATGCAGGAATTTTGATACCAAAATTATTACAATAATCAATTTAACAACTATTGCTATACACAATTCTATGCGATTGATTTCTGCATTTTGTTAGGCAGACGATCCATGAATTGTTACCAAAAAATTTTACAATAATCGTTTTGACAACTACTGCTATACATTTTGCATGCAATTGTTTTCTGCATTTTGATACGCAGACGATGCAGGAATTTTTATACAAAAATTATTACAATAATCGATTTGTCAACTATTGCTATACATTTTTCATGCAATCGTTGTTTGCTTTTTAAAACACTGACGATGCAGGAAATTGTTAACGAATAAATTGATCAATAATTAATTTGAGAGTTAATGCTACACTTTTCGTGCATTCGGTTTTTGCATACTAACATGCAGACGATGCGAAGAATATTTTTTCACTAAGTTCTTTTAGTAAAACGTATTTGACAGTATTACACTTTTCATGCATTCGTTTTTTGCATCTGATATGCTGTTCAATACAATCATTATATGAATTACCTTATTTTATCCAAATCTACTTAATAAAAATTTATGTTGGCATCGTAGCTAAGCACTAGGTGGTGTTGACATGGGCATCGCAAACAGTAGTTAGATGCAGTACTAGTTGGCTAGTAGACAGCAGATAAATACAGGATCCATTGTCATCGTAGTCTGCACTTAGTGGAAGATTCTATGAATGTTTTACTAAACTTCAATCCTAATCCGACCACTGACAGGGATGTACAAATGCACGTTGACATTAACCTGGAAGTACCTAAAAAGTTTTTTGTACATGAACTAATCAGTCACACATATAAAAGAAAACCGATGCAATAATTGAAGAGTAAGAACTGTGACAAGGTGGATTTAATTCACTTGTCATGTAAATGCCAGCATTACCGACACCGCGAGGCGGCGTGGTATCGGTAGCATATAAGAGCAATAAGCAGGCGCTATGACCAGTGCGGGCGTAGCGCAGTGGTTAGCGTGAATCTTCGGATCTGAAGGGGCTCGGGTTCAAGACCCGACGCCCGCTTCATTTTGTATTCAGCACTTAAAAGTCTCATGCCACAGAACAATGACCTAATCTACAAACGCAACTCTCATAATTACGGTCTATCAGTTAATTTATCACCCACAAGATTGTCTTACATCCTTCACACATAATTTCATTGCACTTCTTTGAGTACAGAATAAGATCTGCATAATGGTTTGGCGTTGGGTATTATTTCCAATGCCCATAATATGTATGCAATCAAACATAACATTCATTATATGTATTCAAGGACTACCTGAAATTTTTCGTATAAGGACTGCTTAATTATTAATGTAGACAAAAGCCAGTGAATTAATTGAAGTACTTGCGTTTGGTAGATGATTAGTGAACGTGAATAAGGATAGTAACCAACCCACAGGTAGAGATCCTATGGCTACTGTAACCAGCAGTTAGATGGAAATTCCATTGCTATTATAGACAGCTGTTAAAGGTTCAATTGGCTATTGTATTCAGCATTAGATAGAGGACACAAAGCCATCATAGGTCTACTATTAATTCGAAAGTTTCATGGCTGTCGTAGCTATCTATTAGTAACTGGAGGTTAGCTGGATTAAGAAAGACCAAATGAATTTCAATCCGGATCCGACTACTGACAGGGATGTACAAATGCACTTTGACATTAACCTGGAAGTACCTAAAAAGTTTTTTGTACGTGAATTAATTAGTCACAAAATTGAAGATAATCAATGCAATAATTGCAGAGTAAGAACAGTAACCTAACCTATAAACACAACTCTCATAATTACGGTTAATCAGTTATCCATCACACATAATTTGTTTGCAGTTCCTTGGGTAGAGATCAAATTTATGTATATTTCAAACTAAGGTTTCTCGATCTTGGTGAATAAACCATACATTTAATTAGATGGCGACGTTTCGATGACTTTTCGTCATCCTCTTCAGGCTATACCTTTATTTACAAAAACGAATACATTTGATTAATTAACAATAATTATTAATTTAATTTTTTAGCCTATTGATTTATAACATTTTACTTACTACTTGTCATTGAAATCTGTATTTAAGATAACATTTTAAATCGTAGTATCACTGAGTCGTCGCACTAACAATGAAAACAAGGATAATGAAAACCAATGAACTTTATTTTGTTATATGCATAAAAACTGAATAGTTGCGATGATTACCTTTATCTCCTTAAAAGCTCCATAAATCAACATTACTAATAAAATAAATACTTAAATATTGATAACACGAAAAAAAGAGCAAAAGCAGTCACAAAGAAAATATTACAGACGGTAGACTTAATTCAATTACAGCCGGTTTATATATATATATATATATATATATATATATATATACAACTATAGTCATGTGTTATAACACTAACTATACCTGTATATAAAGGCGCGATTTTTAATTCAAATTATATGTCAATTTCACTAAAATCAATTTCTATTTGTATTGTGCATGTAAATAATTAAATTAAACTTTTTTTTAATTTATATTACCTGAACAATTTAAAAAAAAAACTTTTTTATTATCAATTATTTCAAATATAATAAAAAAATTTTTATTTACAAAATGTGCCTATTACAAAAAAATTCAATTAACCAAAACTATGTGACAATATTTGACTAGAATTAATACTGTAAACAAAGAAAAAATAATCATCACAATTAAAATTGTTTTTTCAGCCTACTGACAATACCATTGTAATGTTGACTAAGTTTTTTTGTGTCATCTTCTACATTTATTGCCTTTTTTCCAACTTAATATGTACCATTTCAGATATCAGTCTTTTATTCAAATTACTTTCTCTATCTAAAATTGAGACATCATCAAAATTAATAGAATGATTAAATAAAGTCATATGGTCATTAATAACAAATTGAAAATCTCTTTTTTTGGTATTGAATTTATGTTCTTTAATTCGGCATTGCAATTGCCTTTTAGTTTCCCCAACATAACTTGCATTACAATCTTTGCAGTCTATTTTATAAACAACATTAGTCTCAAAATTTTTTTCTAATTTTTCTTTACCCCTTACAATGATATTGTCAAGACTGTTACAGATTGTTGGAATCGGTCGAATATATTGTTGTTTTATTGTGTTTTCTATCTTTTCATAGAAACCAGGTACGAATGGTAATTTTAAAGTACCAAAATATTTTTTTCTATTTTTACTATCTTGGTCCACAGCATTACTACTACTGCTACAATGTTTAATTTTGTCCAACCTTTTCTTAACGTTATGGTTTATGAATTTTTCCGGATAATTATTATCATATAGATATCGTTTTACAGTTTTAATTTTGGACTTGTGAAATTTATGATGGGATAATAAAATCGCTTTATCTACTAAAGTATACACCATAGCCCTCTTCTGCTGTATTGTATGACATGAATCAAAGTTTAGAAATCTACCTGAAAAAGTATCTTTCTTGTACCAATTTGTAATAATTCGATTCGAATTATTTCTAATTAAAGATATCTCTAGAAAGTTAATAGTACCATTTACTTCTTTTTCATGCGTAAATTGTAATCTACTATGGTAACTGTTGAAGGTTGTTAACAATAAATCTAATTTATTTTCAGGTATACACATTATAGTGTCATCAACATAACGAAAATAAAATAATGGTTGAAAATCTAATTTGTTGATACACTCTTCCTCTAAGTCAGTCATTACTAAATCAGCAAATTGAGGGCTTTCTGGTGATCCCATTGGGCTTCCAAAATATTGCTGGTAATATTTACCATCCCATTTAAAAAACGTATTATACATTAAAAATGTTACAACATTAATTATTTCACTAAGTGGTATATTATATTTATTTGATATTAAGTGGTATTGTTTTTCGATGCTTTTTATTAAAAGTTCAGTAGGTATATTAGTAAACAGTGAAACCACGTCTAAAGAAACTAAAATATAACCAGGTGGTATGTCACAGTTTGTCACTTTCTTAATTAATTCATGGCTATTTTTTACATATGATTTTGGCTTATTTATGCTATTGCTGATTATATTGTTAATAATCTTCGATAATTTATAAGTCGGGCTGCCAATACATGATACTATGGGTCTTAATGGTACATCTTTCTTGTGTACTTTCGGTAAACCATAAATTTTTAGTAAAACTGTTTTTGTTAGTGTAAGTTCCTTCTTATGATATTTCTTGTCTAGAAATCCTAATTCATTCCAATTTGTTAATATTTGTTGTGTACTTTTTTGTAATTTGTTTAATGGATTAATATTTTTGGCAACCGGTTTGTATGTGTTCGTATCAGAAATGAGATTTTGCATTTTTGTTTTATACGTTATTGTGTCAATTGCAACTGTGACATTACCTTTGTCAGTCATAGTGAAAAATACATTATTATTTTTTAAAAACAATCTTGTTTTATTCAGCCTCTGTGCAAAAATTCTATCTTCATCATTCATATGTGAAGTCTTTTTAAAGCTATTTTCCATACATTGCGTAACATTTTTTCTAATACAATTTTTAGTCTCATTGTCAATTTCACTGTATTCAAACAACTGTTCTATGGTTTTAATGGTATCAATTATATTTTGCTTATTTAAATTTGTCGTCTTACTGAATTTATGTCCTAGAGAGACTGTGTCTATTATATCTAAAGGAATGTTTAGGTTTGTTAAATTAATAAACCATTTATTATTAATATTGTTATTTAAGTTCAGTGTATTAGAACAATTGTTTGATTTTTTTATTCGCATTTTTTCTCTGTTTTCATTTTTACACTTTAATAATTTATCAAATTTGATTTTACATTTTCTATTAAGCATATGTTTAAATTCCTTTATACTGTCATTTAGTCGATTATAAAATTCTTCAGTAATTTGTATTGGAAGTAGTTTCTTAATATTTATAAAAAAGTTATTAATTTTATTTTTTAAAAGCGATATATGAATATTAATATCTTGAATTTCGACATTTAAGATTTCCCTTTGAAGTATAAAAATATTATTTTTCATTTTTGATTTCGCTGTACGATTTATAAAGGTTATATGTTTTAAATTATTAGAAATATTATACAAATGTTTAGGAAAAATATCAAACCGTTTGCATTTTAATACAAATATCCTCTGTGACTCAGCTTTACTCATTCTCTTCTGTAAATCTGTAATTCTCTTCATGTCATGTGTGATGTGTTGTCCAAACGTATTCGCAATGTACTTGTAGAAAGTCATGTCTTGACCTACACCTTCGTTGGTATAGAGCATTGTAAAACAATTTTAATTAAAATTGTGTAAAACAATTTTAATTATGATGATTATTTTTTCTTTATTATTTTTTCTTTGTTTACAGTATTAATTCTAGTCAAATATTGTCACATAGTTTTGGTTAATTGAATTTTTTTGTAATAGGCACATTTTGTAAATAAAAATTTTTTTATTATATTTGAAATAATTGATAATAAAAAAGTTTTTTTTTTAAATTGTTCAGGTAATATAAATTAAAAAAAAGTTTAATTTAATTATTTACATGCACAATACAAATAGAAATTGATTTTAGTGAAATTGACATATAATTTGAATTAAAAATCGCGCCTTTATATACAGGTATAGTTAGTGTTATAACACATGACTATAGTTGTATATATATATATATATATATATATATATATAAACCGGCTGTAATTGAATTAAGTCTACCGTCTGTAATATTTTCTTTGTGACTGCTTTTGCTCTTTTTTTCGTGTTATCAATATTTAAGTATTTATTTTATTAGTAATGTTGATTTATGGAGCTTTTAAGGAGATAAAGGTAATCATCGCAACTATTCAGTTTTTATGCATATAACAAAATAAAGTTCATTGGTTTTCATTATCCTTGTTTTCATTGTTAGTGCGACGACTCAGTGATACTACGATTTAAAATGTTATCTTAAATACAGATTTCAATGACAAGTAGTAAGTAAAATGTTATAAATCAATAGGCTAAAAAATTAAATTAATAATTATTGTTGATTAATCAAATGTATTCGTATTTGTAAATAAAGGTATAGCCTGAAGAGGATGACGAAAAGTCATCGAAACGTCGCCATCTAATTAAATGTATGGTTTATTCACCAAGATCGAGAAACCTTAGTTTGAAATAAAATTTGCGTGGATGACAAAATATACGTCTATTTATGTATATTTGTTTGGCGTTGGATATTATTTCCAAAGACGACGATCTGTATGGTATCAAACATAACCTTTAAGTTGAACGCCATCAAACACTGGATAGCTGGGAATTTTTCTTATGCAAAAGCAATTGTATGAACTCGGCAACATTGATGTAGTCAGAAAAATCGACACTCTGTATCTCGAAATTATCACTATATACCACAATGCTCACGAAAAAACACAACAATGTTTACAAGTCGTTTTGTTATCCAACTAAAACGGTCACGAGCAACGTGAATCTCACTAGTATCGACGCGGGAAGCACAACTGCGCATGCGCGCACGGACTAGTCAACGAGAGACTGACGCGGCCATGTTCTATCTACACTCGCATCTTGATAAAAGGTCCTGATTTCTTATTAATTTGTAACTAATTTTTATAGCATATATAAACGCATAGCAATCTACTAAATAACTATCAGCATTAATTATAAACAATTATTATCAAATAATTTAAATAATACGTGAAATTTGTTAAATTGTGCGATATTCAACCTCACATAACGACGAATATACCTCCCTACTCGTAGACCTCCGGCTGACATTTTTTCGCTTTTTTAAACGACCTTGATTTTTGTTTGTCATCTTACGAATATATGTAAAGTCTACAGATATCTGGTTTTGTATTAAACAATGACCAAGTATAATTATTAGTTTTTTATTAAATAAACAATATAAATATTATTGTCAGTTTTGATTTTTGAAATGCCTTTATTTATTCATTTTTTTTTCATTTTAATAAATATGTATAAATGCTATACATATATATTATGCAATTAAACAATAATTATGAATATATAATATTAATTAGTGAAGAATTAATGTAAATCATATTTGAAATTTATCAATATCGAAAAATCCATTGCTACTTTGTTCAGTCAATCGACAGATATTTAAATAGTTAATCCCCCCGGAAAAACGATTTTTAGCCTTACACACCGACGAATATAGCCTACGCGGCCGGTTAACCCGAGGACTCGACGCGCTAGCCGGCTGCGTAGGCCTCCAACTGACAATTTTTCGCTTTTTTAAACGAGCTTGATATTTGTTTGCTTTTTCGAGTTTATCTAAAGTCTACGAATGTGTGGTTTTGCATAAACAATAACCATGTATAATAATTATTTTTATTAAATAAACAATATTAATATTATTTGTAAATTTCGCATTTTGAAACGGCATTTAATTATTATTTTTTGGTCTCGTTTTTAAAAATATATCTAAAGTCTATAGATTTCTGGTTTTGTATTAAACAATAACCAAGTATAATAATTACACAGCCACACAAAAAAAATGTCAAAACCCACGGACCAGACCATATATACCTTATGTTTTTGAGGTCGCTGATTCCGAATCCGTGGTCCATTTGACCCCATCACCTCAGGGTCAAGGTCAGGTCAAGGTCAAATTTACAAAATTAACGGCAACCAAGGTTTAACAGTATACATATATGTTTTTGAGGTCGCTGATTCCGAATCCGTGGTCCATCTGACCCCATCACCTCAGGGTCAAGGTCAGGTCAAGGTCAAATTTACAAAATTAACGGCAACCAAGGTTTAACAGTATACATATATGTTTTTGAGGTCGCTGATTCCGAATCCGTGGTCCATCTGACCCCATCACCTCAGGGTCAAGGTCAGGTCAAGGTCAAATTTACAAAATTAACGGCAACCAAGGTTTAACAGTATACATATATGTTTTTGGGAATGACTAATTTTTCCGTGCAAACCTTTTTTAGGGTGTTCTTGTTGTATTGAACTGGAACTTTGTAGAAAGACATATTACACCATTATCTAGTGCTTCTGTATTTGGGTTTTGCAAATAGAACCATAATCCATACCAGTCGGTAATAATCTAGTATGGCACCCCCTTAATATATAACGTCAAGCTATTTTATACTTTTGGGTATCATCATTTACGTGATTGATTTTGTACTTGATGACACAAAGCACATTATTTACTCGTTTATGAAAAGAGAAAACAAAAGGGGTCACAGCCACTACCCTGGGGGACTCCTGGAGAAGTGAGCAACCATCTACACATCGCCCCTCATTTTTCTCTACCACCTGCGTACAACCCTGCAGATGCAAAAAGAACTACTCATTGACCTTGTCAAGACAGCATACCACTTAAAACTTACGGAGGAGTGAATCGTGGTGGACAGAATCAATTGCTTTCATGAAATCAGATAATACAAGAAGTGTGACTTTAAGCTGATCTTTCGCCCTCCGTACATCCTCCAGTATCAAGCAATTTTGACACCTCACACAATCGAGTAACCGGTCTAGTGTCCGTAATAGTACTGCATGTGGTAGATTTAACCAATGGATATAAGAGAGCCATCTTCCATTGAGAAGGAAAAATACCCGACTGTAACGAGGCATCGATAATGCCAGTAAGTGACCTTAACACGGACAAACTTTCCAGTTTAAGCATGGGGATGGAAATGCCGTCTATACCGGTGGCCCGCGAAATTACGCAACCAAGCACTTACTGTATATTTATATGGGTGACTGTGATACGGGTGAAATGAATTTAAGGAACATCATGAGGTGGTAATAAAGTAGTTATTTCTGCAACTGTAAGCTGGGAAAGTGAGATAGCGTTTTGTGAAATGGATGAATAATGAGTAACAAGGTCATCTAAAGAAAATAGTGCAGAAGAAAAGGATTTAGTGCACGCTGTAGAGGCCTGCGATAGCTCGGTCGGTTAGGGCGGTGGGCTCGTAATCTGGAGGTCCTAGGTTCAATTCCCGTCCGATTCCAAGCACCATTTGGGAATGTATTTTCAACAAGTGCTTACTTAACAAAGACATCGTATGACCTCCGTCGCTGATTAGCACCGATTTTGAAGCATAAAAAGAGCGATGTTAAAATAATAATAAAAAAAATAAACTTCATAACCTCGCAGGATTTGCCATTTCACACAGTATCCAGTTCGCCATTAATATAATTATGTTTAGCCGCTTCAATCGCACTTTGAGTAGAGCTGTGTAAGCGTCTATAACGATAGAAGTCTCGCACATCATTCGTTCACTTTGGGGTACGGAACGTACCCTTTCTCTCTGATAAAAATTTTTACTTCAGATGTAAGCCACGGCTTGAGCCTCAAACACCTCGAATAGTTAATTTAATAGGCGCCAGCGAATCGTATACATGAATGAGCGAACAGATAAAACAGGAAAGAGCGTTATCGATATTACAATGTGTAAGATGAGACTGGGAATGTGAGCGGCACTGGTTAAACAAATTGAGAAGATGGGCTGGGTTGACATTCCTCAAATTGCGTGTATGAAATTGACGTAATTTATTCGCAAGCCTAGTTAAGTTTAGATATAAAGCTATGGTATCATGTCCAGAATTGGCCAAAAACGGTTATTGCGATTTCCTAAATTTATACGACCCCACAACTGTATCACGCAAAATTAAGATGTTGATCTAGGTATGGGCAATATGTTCGGTGCAATATGCATGATGTATCGACTTTGAAGAAATCAGGCTGAGGCCGAGCTCCACATCTTCAAAAACATGTAGTCAATGAGAGAGATAGATAGATAGATAACTTTATTAGGTTTTAGGGGTAGAAACCCCGTAAACACAAAAATACGTACATCATTGACAGTGTAAAAATAAAATAACAAATTAAAAATTATAATAAATAAAATAACAAGTGATGAGATAACAATAAAAAGCAAAAAGTGCATAAGTATATAAATAAAAATAAAAATAAGAATAAAAACGCAAGTAAAACGAAATAAAGAATACAAAATAAGAAAAAAGTTATAATAAAATTAAAAGTAAAAACAAAAATAAATAAATAAACAACAATGAAAATAAAACGCAAACGAGAGTGATAATACAATGCTAAGTACAATGGGACGAGCGACAACAGAATGAGTGCAAGGTAAGAATAATAATAAAAAGTAAAAATAAAAATGAGTAAAAGAAAAATTACAAAATTAATAGAATAAATTATGCTAAAAAAGAAAAAATAATACTGATAAAGAAAAAATAATACTGATAATGAATAAAGTATCACAAAATTAGAAAAAATTAAAAATATCACAGCGCAAAATTATCACATTAGTCATTAACAGCATTATCCTCATTCTGCATCGATAGGTCGCTTACATTACTAGTATCACATAAAACACTTATATTTAAATCACATAGGTCGCTTAGGTGGGGACGGATGAGGTTCTCTCGAGTCGCTCTTTCCTCCCAAGCTAAGGAGTCGAGACGAAGAAAATGGGTGAAGACAGTTTGTTTGAATGTGACGATGAGGGATGGATCGAATGACGTGATAGAGAGCGAGTTTAATTGTTTGGTGGCCGTAATGACAAATGATTTATGTAGCGATTCGGTGCGAGGGGGAAGATAGGTCAGCGGTTTGGGAGGATGACGAGATGAGACGCGTAAATTAGATGAGCTGTTGAGTTTGATGAAGTGATCTGCTAGGTAGTGGGGAGAATTATGTGATAAAATGGAAAATGATAAAGAGGTAATGAAGAATAATCGTCTCGACTCAACAGATAGCCAGCCCAACTTCAACCTATAGGGCGTCACATGATCAAATCTACGCAAGTTTCCCCAAACAAATCTTACGCAAGCATTTAGGAGCCTCTGGAGCTTTAAGTTTCTGGTCTGGTCCAAATCGTTATAGACCGCACAAGCATAGTCGAAGTGAGGTAATATTAAGGCTTCAACAAGAAATTTTCGGGTGTATCTGGAGAAAGCACGTTTATGAAACCGTAACGAACGTAAGATTCCGTGCACCCTCTGTGAAATTGCCAAAACGTGTTTGGACCAGTCCAGAGTTGACAGTAGCCAGACTCCAAGTGATTTTACTTGATTTTCGTACTGGAGCGATTTATTCAAAAGCATAACTCGCGGGGCAGTGGTTAGGTCCATACGCGAGACATATGCCTTACTGCCCAGGATCATTACTTTAGTTTTGTTAATGTTTAAATCTAGACCATTGAGGGAGGCCCAGGACGCAACCGCATTTGCGTCATGTGTGATTCTCTGGACCCCCAATTCGAATTCGTCCGGAGGAAAGGAGTAGTAAACCTGGGCATCATCAGCATAAATCATATGATTACTGTATTGAAGAACATCCGGGAGATCATTAATAAAAACTGAAAAGAGTAATGGACCCAGAACACTGCCCTGCGGTACGCCTGAGTTGACCCCAAGCCAGTCAGAGCAGGCGCCTAACTCATCTACTACCGCTTGCGAGCGACCGACCAAGTAGTGAATAAACCATCTAAGAACCGTGTTTGAGCAACCCATATCTCGTAGCTTGATCAACAAAGGGCCGTGCGGTACCGAGTCAAACGCCTTGGAGAAGTCGAACAGAACCAAAATCGTGATCATACGTGAATCAATGGCTCTTCTGATGTCGTCGAGAACACCCAAAAGGGCGGTCTGTGTGCTGTGGCCTCTGCGAAAACCTGCCTGTCTATCAATCAGTTTAAGATTTGATTCCAAATAATGAGATAACTGCGAGTGTACCAACCTTTCAAGCAGTTTAGAGACCTCACAGAGCTTCGCAATAGGCCTAGTATCAGAGCAAGATTCAATCCTGTTCGACTTCGCCAATGGAAAGAGTAGAGCTCTCTTCCAGCAGTCAGGAAAGTACCCAAGAGATAACATATCGTTGAATAAATAAGTAAGCTGCGGGGTCAATTGTGGCTCAAGTAATTTTAGCATCACAACGGATAGCCCGTCCGTCCCTACTGCCCTTGACTTAGCATTAAAAAGAGCACGCCGAACTCCTGAGGAGGAGATTGCATTAAATTCAAAGGAAGGCGAACTAAGGGGATCGGAAGCAGAGGAGCAAAGAGTGTTTAGAAAGGAAGGTGAAAGCGGGGGAATCCGATTGGAGATTGAGACGAAATGATTATTAAGTTGCTGGGTGGTGAAAGTGTCTAACGGGGATATGTTGGCTTTGGCGCACAGACCAAGTTTTTTTAGCTCCCTCCATTTGGCTTTCGGGTTTGCAGCATTTTTTAATTTGTTTGTAAGAAATTTATATTTATTACTATCGAGAAGATTTGAAACTCTGTAACTTAGTGTTTTAAATTTCTCGTAGTCCTCAAAACGGTTAGATAGTTTAAAATTCTTAAAAGCCAAATTCCTAAATTTAATAAGCTTTTTAACCTCCGTTGTCACCCAGGGCTTAGATTTATTGCTAACAGTTGTGAGTTTAGCTGGAGCAACAGAATCAAAAGCGGAGAGAGCTGAAACCATAAGATGTGAAACGGAAGCACGAAGGTGGGAGGTTGAATCGCTGTGAGGGAGATCATGAGATGAGTGAAATAAGTTAGATGAAGATGTGCTGAGTGAATGAGAGTTATGTGAAGTGTGTAATAAATTAGGTGAAGACATGCAGGATGAATGAGAGTGAGAAGTGGATAATAAGTTAGATGATGACATGCTAAGAGATGACGAGTGGCAAATGGGGATAGGTGGATCCGATGTATGAGAGAGAGGTGGATTATTGATGAGAGAACAAGGCAGTGAAGACAAATTCCCATTCAGATTCGGGTTCAAATACAAATTCGAATTCAAGTGCAAAAACGAGCTGTGATTCCGGTCAGGCGACTCTACAGGAATTGGAAAGTGAGGTTCTGGTGAAAAATGAGATATGAGATCTATATTAGAGTTATAAATAGTATTGAACGAGTTAACTAGTACTTGGAGGTTGATCCCCTCCAAATCACGTGACCAGTACCTTTTTAGTTTAGGCGGGTCTTTGTTAATAAGTAGTTGTAGAGCTATGTAGTCATGGCCCGCAGCGAAGGGAGTTGTTGACTTGTAGTAACTAAAGTAAGGTGAAGGATCACTAATAAGGAAGAGATCAAGCCATGTGTGCGAAGAGCCTAAAGATGTGATCGCATGATGAGTTGGTTCAGAGATAACGAGCGATAAGTTGAGGGCAGTTATGTTAGCTCTCATCATGTCTGCCGCAGCACTTGAAGACTTCATATCAATATTGAAGTCTCCAGTAATAACAGCAAGACCGTGGGAAGGAAGGAAATCAGATAGTAAATTAAAGAAATTTATGGGGTAAGATGCTGTTGGCCGTCTGTAGACAACACTGAGAAGGAGCGAAGACGATTTACCAATAATATGTAGAATGAAGAACTCAGGAGAGTTCGAAAATAGTTTGTCAGATTGGGCCAACAAGTTGACTTTGTACTCGTCCCGGACGTAAGCAGCAACTCCCCCTCCTTCCTTACCCACTCGGTCATGTCTGTATAGAGTGTACCCAGGCAATTTTACTATATCAGAGGAATCCGATTCCGTAAGAGAGGTCTCTGTAAGTGCAATCACATCGAAGGCTTGTGGATAAATTAGTGATTCAATTGATGAGAAGTGAGTTTTGAGCCTATTGATGTTAATGTGAATGATGGAGAAAGAAGTTTTGAGTGATTGTGAGTGAAAAAGAGGCGTCTGACCGGCTGCCTTTCATAAGGAAGAAGGAGTAGTATTGACCGGAAGGGAGTTAGGTGATAATGAAAGGAGTTCGGCTTCGGAGAGAATGCGGAGTAAAGCGCCCTTTTGTTCTTTTCGCATATATACCGTACAATTTTTTACAATCGGTCGCATATAGCCTAGTTCTTTCGCTTTTCGTAGAGCTAACATCCAAAGGGCGTGGACAGTCTTCGGCCATAAAGGTCTAATATACAGTGAGGATTCTCCCTCCAAGCCAAAAATGCTAGATGTCGTGGCACCTTTTAAACGAAAGGCCTTATCAACTATTAGATCTCTGACGGCCGGAGAAGAGACCTTACAAACCAGACTCTTAGAGACGTTGAATGAAGGAGCAGTAGACGTGGTTGATTGGCTTGAGACCAAAGAAGAGAGATTAGCTGGGTTGATTGGGCGCGACAGCCAAGGTCGAATCTGAACGATATGCGGTATTACGAGCGGGAGATTAAGGTGTGTTAATACCAATTCAATTAGCCTGAGATCGCTTATGGTGGAATCCGTAGGTAGACCCGAGAATAACACGTCACAGGAATTATTATCCTGCACCCCAGTATCAATCAAAGCCGCCGGTGTTGAAGATGCTGACCCTTGATCAATAAACTTACTCATATTAGCCTCAAGCCGCTCAACACGAGCTCCCACCTCATTGAAGCGTTCATCGGAAGCCGCCTCAAGGGTATCGACACGTCCACAAAGTGATTCGAGCTCGGCCCCAAGCGAATTCAATTTTGCATCAACGCCGTCGACCTTAACCTCGATCCTTTCAACTAGTTTAGTGATCGCGCATTCGTAATTAACGAACCACGTCGGAGGAGCATCCGCCATCGCAGCGGTATCCCGAGAGCCGCCCGATTGCTCTGAATTGGGAGCGAGAGGCGTGGCTGCGCGAGGTTGCTTGGCAACCTGCGTTAATGGTGGTGAGGTAGGCGAGGCCAAGCGCTTCGCGCCTGACGTAGTGGGGGGAGTCGCGAGAGTTCCCGCGGCTGTCCCGCTCATTGTCGCTCCGACCGTCGCGCTCGCAAAATGCGACCCAGTAGGTGCTGCCTTCGTACTGTACAAGTCGCTACTAACGCGTGAGCTCGGAGGGGCGCGCGCCAATTCGCAGCAGCGCCGAATTTCGGAGCCCGGTAAAATCGACACGCAATGTGTGTGCGTTATGTTGTTGCACGTCGGACATACCTCGGAGTAATCCTTACGAGATATACGCACTCTGCAGACGAAGCAGCATCTGGAAGCCATGTCGATGTCAATGACAGCTGGTAGAGCTAGTTTGGCGTATGACGTCACGAAGATGAGTAGTGGCGAGGTGAGAAACCGTGGTTCGGATAAAATCCAGAAGAGGCACTCGTGTAGCTGCGCGAATAAATTGCCGCCTAAGTTGGCTCTCCAAGCGAAAACCAACCTTGATGTTGGCCGGTAGTTTGTAGTGAAAATTGAAGTGGAAAGACCAACTGCAAAAGCGAACTTTAACGAAAAGTAAAAGCTGAGCCAGTCCGCCCACGGAAAATTTGCACTGAAAAGCAAAGGAACCAGATGTAAGGAATAGGCGAAGAAAAGAACACAGAGCGATACAAATAGTGGCTTGTTAACTCACCGTGCGCGCGCAGAGAGCAGAGAGAGAGAGAGAGAGAGAGAGAGAGAGATATTTGATTTGATTTGATTTGAAAACTTTGTTGGGTCTTTAACGTTTAAAGGGTCGGGTTTTAAGGTTTTGAAATCTCCTTTGAATGTGTCCAATTCATGTCTTGTATAACCCATCAACTATGTACAATGTTTCTATCATGGACCGAGCCGCTATATCGGCTCTCCGGCCCTGGAGGGTCATGAAAATTTTTTAGTTCAGTAAAGTAAAAATAAAATCATATTCTCAGATTTTGCGATGTGCTGCATCCAAATCTGGAGTTTAATCGGTCATAACTGCTCATGATCACGGTCATTCGAGGTCAAACAAGGTTACTTCAAGGACAATTGCAGAATTTATTATGTATATTCGAACAAAAATTATATCTAAGAGTATCCCGAGGTGCTAACTTGTAAATAGACATAATTATACTCGTTCTTCTGCGTATATGGCCATCTCAGGGTTTATGTGTTTTGATTCGTGCTTTTTTTTTAGAAATGTGAAGTTTTTAGTCCTTCTACTCTCTTTCTGCTTTACCCAGATCTAACAACGTAGACGTAGAGAGTAAAAATAATAATGTAGCTCCTTTTCTAATTCTTTAATTTTCTATATTTTTCTATTTTATTATACATTTTTCCATTTTGTCAGAAGTTTATTTTGTATTTTCCTCGCATTGCTCTTTTAAGATCTATATGAATCTATCGATAACATCTGACTTTATGACTTTCTTTTATTTTTTATAATTTATTCCAACTTGATCAAGGTAAGACTTCTGTGGTATGATAAGTTTCAAAACACAGATCTATACATAGAACAAATTGAAAAGTTTTACATTCATAAGTGCTTCGATGTCTGGTTCTATTCATGAGACATAAACAGCAATTGCCTTCTTTTTTTTCGTTTATCAATTTTCTTAGAAAAGTGTTTCCCAGTAAATCGAGAGTCATTCGACTGGCATGAATGTCGCAAGTCATCAGAATTTATCCCCAGTAAGCCTCTCACCACTTCTAAACGAAAATCAGGATAAGAAATCTTTTTGTTAGAGGTACTTTTCATTTAATGTAATGCATGAGAAAGTCTTTTACTGTACATCTTTCCATGGCATACTGAAAAGCAAAGGAACCAGATGTAAGGAATAGGCGAGAAAAGAACACAGAGCGATACAAAATAGTGGCTTGTAATCACCGTGCGCGCGCAGAGAGCAGGGAGAGATGAGAGAAGAGAGAGAGAGAGAGATATTTGATTGATTTGATTGAAAACTTTGTTGGGTCTTTAACGTTTAAAGGGTCGGGTTTAAGGTTTTTGAAATCTCCTTTTGAATGTGTCCAATTCATGTCTTGTATAAACCCAATCAACTATGTACAATGTTTCTATCATGGACCCGAGCGCTATATCGGCTCTCCGGCCCTGGAGGGTCATGAAAATTTTTTAGTCAGTAAAGTAAAAATAAAATCATATTCTCAGATTTTGCGATGTGCTGCATCCAAATCTGGAGTTTAATCGGTCATAACTGCTCATGATCACGGTCATTCGAGGTCAAACAGGTTACTTCAAGGACAATTGCAGAATTTATTATGTATATTCGAACAAAAATTATATCTAAGAGTATCCCGAGGTGCTAACTTGTAAATAGACATAATTATACTCGTCTTCTGCGTATATGGCCATCTCAGGGTTTATGTGTTTTGATTCGTGCTTTTTTTTTAGAAATGTGAAGTTTTAGTCCTTCTACTCTCTTTCTGCTTTACCCAGATCTAACAACGTAGACGTAGAGAGTAAAAATAATAATGTAGCTCCTTTTCTAATTCTTTAATTTCTATATTTTTCTATTTTATTATACATTTTTCCATTTTGTCAGAAGTTTATTTTGTATTTTCCTCGCATTGCTCTTTTAAGATCTATATGAATCTATCGATAACATCTGACTTTATGACTTTCTTTTATTTTTTATAATTTATTCCAACTTGATCAAGGTAAGACTTCTTTGGTGTGATACGTTTCAAAACATGAATCTATACGTAGAACAACTTGACAAGTTTTACATTTATAAGTGCTTCGATGTCTGGTTCTATTCATGAGACATAAACAGTAATTGCCTTCTTTCTTTTTCCCTTGATCAATTTTCTTAGGAAAGTATTTCCCAGTAAATCGAGAGTCATTCGACTGGCATGAATGTCGCAAGTCATCAGAATTTATCCCCAGTAAGCCTCTCACCAATTCTAAACGAAAATCAGGATAAGAAATCTTTTTGTTAGAGGTACTTTTCATTTAATGTAATGCATGAGAATTTACCAGAACAAAATTAAGTCAGTGAAAAAAAAAATTTTCGATACCATTTAGTAGATTTTCTAATCGTTTCTGCCAATGAAAGTTGCTTGTCTATGTTGTCAATCCCTCCCATATTTTTAATGTAGTCCACTATACATATTGAATTTATAATATCTTTATTAGTACTCCAATGTTTCTTCATGGACTGCTGTTATCATGTAAACTTCTTATCCATCCACTTTATTGCTAACCAAGAATCGGTATGGGCTACTTTAATTTTACCTCGGTTTAATTTAATCACAAGCTTAGGCATTCCTTTTCTGGTTTTCTTTACAATAAGCAAGTTGAGGAGACGAGTACCAATTATTTATGATGATAACGTGACCTTTGTTGAAATATGGTGTTAGGAAACTACTATATCTCCAGAGATTCCCAAATCAAATTTTTCATAATCTGTATTAGCTCCTGTATAGATAATAAATCGTAATAGAAATCCAGTCTCACAATCAACCAATTCGAATAATTTTATACCAAACCTGTGTCTTTTCAAAGGTAAATATTGCTTGAACTTCAATCTTCCTTTCCATAGCATCGAACTTTCATCAATGCAAAGGGTTTCCCAGGATGCAAAGTAGATTCCATGGAGCCATATTAGAATGGAATGGATCGGAATTTTGCTTCTGGAAGAGATTTGTTTGTTCCAAAATTACTTTGAAAATATTCGAATCCTTAAAGAATTCAAAGTAAGCTAATAGAGTATGCTCTGATATAGGAATATTTTTATAAAAATTAGAATGACCTACAAAGTCTTTTATGGAAGAGAAATAGACAGAATCAAAAAATACACCGTCATCTCTCTCAGAATCATCAAAGATTTCTGTAGGACTATTTGCTTCTGATTCACCAGTCCTATCGTCAGCATACTCCTCTTCTGGTTCTGATTCACAACTATTCCATGCACTCATTATTTTGGTTCAAGGAAGGAAATTTCGGTTGTAGACTGGTGATGGTATCTATGAGTTGTTACGCTGAATACCACAATTTTGTATGTATGGAAAGACCAACTCAAAATCAAAAGGTATTCCGTAGACAAGATAGTAAAAATAAGTATCAAAGTGAAAAACGAGAGAAGATATTCAACTTAAACGATGGAATGAAAAGTACGAAAGTATTGTAACGATAGAGTGACGGTAGAGTAACGGTTAGCAAAAGCTTGTTGCAAGCGAATCGTCGAGTCTCGTTTTTTCCCTGAACATATACCATTGAGACGATTGTTCTTGTGACAACACGCTCAATGACGGTGTTTCGACACGTAGCGATCGAGAGTGGAATTAGTCTCTCTTCCGCGTCGATGGTTGCCTGTATGCAGGCGTTCTATAAGTGACATGTCACAGCATAAATACGCTTTTGTCAAGTGTATCCTCTATAATTTTGTACCTGGTGTCTTTCTATTATATGATCATGTTGAAATACTGTTTGAACTACGTCACTACGTTGTTTGTAATTACGATACTGTTTGAAAATGAATAGATAGAAACATATGATCTGCTTATGTCATACGCATCATTGCTTATCAACTACCTTTTCTTCCAGAATAAATTTCTAGTTATAATTATACGATCCAAGTTATAATGATGTATACGTTTCTAGCAAGAAGTATTTGTGTAATTTTGCTGATAAACTAGTTTCACGAGAATAGACTCTGAAATTTATCTGAATAATGATATTGACAGAAATGCGATTGGTTGAATGAGAAAATTAAGTGTCAAGCGTTCTCAAAAACATAAAAACCAATTTTAAATATTTCCCTGGGTATATTCTCAACCTGACCTTGGAGAAACTTCATATCTCTTTTTATTTGAGGTCAAAATGACGTACAACCCGAATTCAGTGACTCCAAAAAACATAAAGATATATCTTTTGCAATGATTCAAACCATATTGCTAGGTTTGACCTTCAAATAACCTTCATTGACCTTTACTCTGAAGTGATAAGGTCAAACCAACTTCAGATACGAATTTGGCGCATCGATTTACTTAAGAATAAAGAGGTATCCTAGCATTATGTTTTTAGGCCGATATATCGGCTTTCCGACCCTTTAAAGGTTAAAGATTAAAAGCCCGTGAGCACTGCAAGAATCAACATTCAATTACATGACTTAGTAAGCATAAATATAAAATAACATTTGCATTTCAATCTTTCACACACTTAAGTGAATATGAGACAAGTAACCAAGTAAATAAATAATTGGGTAATAAACGATAACAACTGTAAATTATTTAATTAAACATAATCTTTGTATAAACTGAAACTTAACAGTAACTAAGAAGTAACTAAGAGTTTACTTATCACTAATCGTGCACTCATTATATAACAAAACATTGAAAGATATCATAAGATAAATGATACGTAAATAAAAGACAAATCGTTGAAACATCATAATTCGTAAATAAATGAAACATATGTAAGAGTTACATCTGCAAAACAGTATAACTATCAGGCAACTCAATGTGAGGCGCACGGTACTCTTGTCAAATCTCGCCATCGATTCCGATCGGATGAAAAACCGGTAGTCATTGCTGAACCCACGGATTTTTGGGGGACGAAACTCACATCGTTTTAAAAGGTATGCACTCGGTCTCTGTAGCATCAAAGGCTACGTATGACCTGCTCTCGACTGGGATGACGAGTGACGCCAACAGAGCTTTCCTTCGTCTGCCTGAGAAAATAGATACCTTGGTAGAGTTTGTTCTTAATAAGAACAACATCCACAAAGAGCTAAAGACTATGGCGAGAGCAACAATCGGGGCCTTTAGTGAATACGCGCGGGTGAGCAGTACTCTGTGCTCGACAGCGTCGAAAAGTATAACGATAGATGCGCGCGTAAGAATGGGATGTGCCAAACGTCGCCCACTTTCGGTGCTGAGGAGCGTCTAAGGAGGCCGGTGGAGAGGGAGACATCCTCACCACATCAGCATCCTCCGGAGAAAAGGAAGAAGGGTCAAAGCAACTCACCAACAAAACTGGGCCAACAGATGCTTCGTCAACCGTTCCTGAGACCGGTGGAAACCAGTCAAAGGTCCCTGACTGGGCTATGGTAGTGCCCAAGTAAAAAAAGGGGCTCAGCAGAATACGCAGCTGATGTAGACCACGGACGTCGGAGGACCGTCTAAGGTATTCAAAAACATAAAACGGTCGTGAAACTAGCTCGTCCCGACGCCATTAGGATTAAAGTGTCAGGAGGGCGAGCTTACGCCGACATCCTTCGGCAAAATATGGGCCGCATCAAATCTTAAGCCGCTGGGAGAAAGAGTCTCTCGTACTACAGAAGAAGATCCGCTCATTGAGCTCGGAAGACCTTGCGTAGGAACTCCAGAACGCGAGGCAGGTTTAGCAGAAATCAAGATGCTGACCCACAAAAAGTCCATTACTATAAAGGACATGGACTAGGCCACAACGGCGGAAGAAATGGCAGAGGCAATCTCTGCGGTGATCGGGCCAAATATGATACCTTCTGGGTATATAAAGCTTAGAGGATCATATGAAGGCACTCAGATGATCAGCGTCCTTCTTCCCGCGTAAGTAGCAAAAAGCTGCTACAGAATAGGAAGTTTCGGAAAGGCTGGGTCAACTGCGGAGTTCAGCTCTGCGAGGTAGTCTCGAGTTTTTACCGATGCCACGAGGTCGGTCACATTGCAAAGAGTTGTAAAAACGCAGTCGACCGATTTTCGCAGCATTTCCGGTGCGGCCAAGAGGACCACAAAGTAGTGAATTGGGAAGCGGATAAGAACATAGTCGCGCCTAGGGTTGAAGCATCTGTCAGAAATGGTTAGGGTGCTTCAAATCTACCTAAACCCCTGTGCTATGGCCCAAAATCTGCTGCCACAGTTGGTCAGAGAAGAGCAAGCTGACATTGTTATCGTCAGTGAGAAGTACAGGGATCCCACTGAATCGAATTGGGTGAGTGATGTCACTGGCACAGCGGCTATTTGGGTATTGGAAACTTGCATGAATCCCGAAAAATGGCCGCTCCCCTCCCCAATTTTACCTAAATGGAGGTGGCGTGTATACGAATGTACAATTGCTACCTCCCACCTAGTGACAACATTGACGAGTTTCTGGGATTCCTTTATGCCACCGTCAGCAGTACGAGGTCGTACACTCCTCGAGACATTTGCGATATTGGAAATGGAGAATGCTAACACCGGAACGACTCCCACTTTTACCAAGGCGGCGAGGTCGTCTACAGTAGACCTATCCTTCATAGATCCTAGATTGATAAAGGGAGGGTCAATCTGGAAAGTTAGTGATTGCTACACGAAAAGCGACCATCAAGCACTCGAATGCCAGCTCCAAACGACGACTAACAGGGTAGCAGGTTTGGATAAAAGCTTCCAATGTCCAAGAGATGAGTGCCGCCTACCGTCGACCGGGAATGTTCCACTGCTCCATAGCAGAAGTTGCTGTCAAAAGAACACCGGAAAAACGAGCCATAACTGTGGCATGCGATGTCTTTATGGACGGAAAACCCAACTCCATGGCTGTTCACGTGATTACTGGTGCAGTGACAATATCACAAAAATACGTCGTAAGTGTCTGCAAACTCGGCGACTGCACCAGAGAGCTCGGAACAAGCTGTGATATTAAAAACTAATTGCCATCTACGAGAAAAACCAGAAAAAGCTTAAGGCTGCCATCAAAGCAGCTAAACCCAAGTGCTGGCGTGTATTTGCGAGAAACTAAACGTACAAAATGCTGATGAATAAGATCAAACCCGGGGCGCTTTAACATCATCGTGTCCACATTTTCTTGACAGAGCGGTACGCCACCTGTTCACACAACATCAGGAACGGGCAGCCGAGACTGGTCTAATGCGGACGGACAGTGCAATCACACCGCCAGACATTAGCATTACCGAGCTGAAAATGGCCGCAAGGAGAATATCCATTCGTAAAGTTCCAAGGTCGAATGGAATACCTGGCCTGGCCATTAAGACCTCTGCGCTGAACGTGCGACAAAGTTTTGCGGACATATTTAGTGCTTGTTTTTAAGTAGGTTGCTTCCCAGCATGGTGGAAGGTGCAGAGGTTGTTGCTTCTCCCAAAGAGGAGCCAACCACCGGAAACACATCCTCATACCACCCACTCTATTTGTTGGTTATAGCTGGGAAGCTGTTCGAGCATGTCATTTGTGCCAGGCTACGAGCAGCCATTGCACAGGCAGGCGATCTTTTTAACAATCAGTTCGGTTTTCGGAAAGGGCGCTTAACTATTGACGCCATAAGTCGAGTTGTTGATATTCGCAATGCCTTCAACTCGGCTCGATGAGACATTATGTTTTCCTTGGAACAATTAAAGGTGCCACTCTACCTGCGTAAAGTTACCTCGAGCTACTTTACAGAACGCATCCTCCTCTATGACACTGAGGTTGGCATGCATTACTATAACACCACCGGAAGCGTGCTACAAGGTTCTGTCTTGGAATCCCTTCTTTGGAATGTCGTTTTACGATGGACTGCTTAGACAGCAACTTCCAGAGAAGGTGACGATGGTGACCTTTGCGAAAGATCTGGCTTTGTTCGTTGTTGCAAGGAGCATTGATGAGGTAGAATACCATGAAGATATCTCTATCGGTGTGGTAGCTGTATGATTGAGCACCCATGAGCTGTGTCTGGCGGCCGAAAAGACGAAAGAGGTTCTGATCTCCCGATCTTAAGCCTATAAGATCGGCCGACGCGGTGAAATACTTAGGAGTCATCTTGGATACGCGGCTAACATTCAAGGAACACCTATTGAATGCAGGGTCGAGAGTTGCAGGAGTGGCTAAAGCTTTGTCGGGCATAATGCCCAATATCGGAGGGCCAAAGCAGCCACGTCGGGCCCGCTTAGCGACAGTGGTAAGCTCCGTAATTTTGTATGGAGCACCGATTGGGGCAAATGTATTAAGAAGTAATATAAGATACGGTGCATCCTGTCGGCGAACCTGCTGAAGAGCCGCGTTAAGCCGCGTCATGCTTATAAAACCGTGACAGATATCGCTCTCTTGGTGATCACGGGAATTCCTCCCATCGATCTTTTCGCGATAGAGAAGACTGGTACATACAGAAAAGGTTGGCGTACCTTAGAGTGCAGTGGCCAAGAAGCACGTGGTCGTGTAACAGTCAGTGGTCAAAGAAGACCACTGAACTGTAACATCAGAGATGGGATTCGGCAGGCGCAGGTCGCTGGACTCACCGCATCATTCCAGATGTCGACGAGTGGACGAGTGCGACGTATCCGTGTATACGTGGGTGCAGAGTTCCAACCTGCCCTGGTGTCAACGAAGACGTGAAAGATGTCCTGTCCTGATGTCCTCGGTTCGTGGAAGCAAGGGGCAATTTCCTGACCTTTTGGAAGAATCCTTTAATATCAAAGGGAATTGGGATGTGCCTTCTTGGTTCGCAAGAAAGTTGGAATGCCGTGGTGACCTTCGCGACATCCAATGTGGGGCGGATGAACCACATCAGAAAAGAGGAAGAACGTGCCAGAGAGTGAGGCAATTGCCTGCCAAGAAGGGCCAAACATGGCGTGATTGCCCTTCTCAAAGTAATGCTTTTCGGCGGTTTCCGAGGAGGGTGGATTAGTCGAGAGGAGGAGCCCTGCCAAGTCCAATAGTAGGGTGGGTTTTAGTGGGTATGGGTCACGCTGAGCGAATCCCATCCTTAAACACACACACACACAAATGTGAGGCAACCCAATAAAATTCCGGCAAACGTTGTACAGCCTTGTCACCGACTTTACTGCCAATTTATTTTCCTAAAAGAACTTTCAAAAAAATTGTCTTAGCCAAATTTTTAGACCACTAGACCTTTGACTTCGAGTCTGAAATTTTCAAATTTTTAAAAATCGCTAACATTAGGCTATTTTTAGAAAACTCTCCTTAGCTCGATGTTTAATATTTTTAGCTAACTCAACGTAAATTACTTTGTTTTTCACCACCTATCAAGAAGCGTGGTTAAAATTAGTATAAATGTCATATAGGCCAGTCTTTGAAGCTGAATATAAATTCAAAATTTTGTATTTTTAAGGTGTTTTTAAACTGTTACCATTTTTTCTTTTTGGAAAATTTAAAACTTGTGTTGGTGCGAAAAATTTTCTCTTTTCAACAGATTTTGATTTTCACCACTGTAAAAGAACTCTGTTAATTTAATGGGCTGTAATTTACAGAAATTAATCTTTAAACCAAGACAAAAAAAACCCGTTGATACGATTCTGCGTATTAAACTGTAAAGCCCTTTAAAAACACTATTTCGTCCTCGATATTTATATAGCTAAATAATTATACGTAAAATTGCATTCAAAAAAATAAGATTACTTTGAAATGAATTTGTATATATTTCTAAAAATTAAATAATGTAAGAACATATCTGCACAATATTAAGGATCAGTGAGAAATGATAAGAACAGCTGCTATGTATAAACGTAAGTAATACACAAAGGCAATTATCACATGACGGAAAAGTTACATCTTCGCATTCTTTCTAAGAACACTACAAAATTTTTTTCTGAAAATTAAATGCAAGGTTGCGATTAATTCTCTATTCTATTACTCTATTTCATATTTTGTATTTTTTCTAGGGGCTATATCTCACAACCTATTACATCGTTTTGAAAAACCTACCGCATGGTTTCCTGATACAAGAGAAAAATCTCGACTCGTTTTTTCCCACAATATATTCGCTCTCTGCGACTTATATATTCACTAAATTGGTTTGATACGTTACACACATGTGTTGCACGTCTATGTATGTATGTATGTGTTATACGTATGTATATATGTATGCATATATATATATATATATATATATAAACACCAGTATCGGTACTTATGGTGACACTACGTGTTATCTTGGTGTTTTGAGGTTATAAAACATATGTAACGACTCAGATATAAGGGGGAGAATATTAATTGATAGAATAATGCATAAAAAACCAATAACCCAAATACCTAAATACCCTCGCGGGTAAAAAAGCACACTTTGACCTTATAATATTAATGAAGGATTGAAGTTATAACGTATTTCGAGGTGCCGGAGGCCGGAGGCGTCAAAGCGGGGCTCACAAAGATAATTTTCCGATTTTTTGTGTGTCGGCATAAGTACGGATACATGGTTGAATTTTCGGTGGAATTATGCTGACGTCGGCATAATTACCCGAAAGTAAGCACAATTCCCATTTCCCGTAAGAATTTGTCGGCATAAGTACCGATTGATCAATTTATATGTATGTATGTATGTATGTATGTATGTATGTATGTATGTATGTATGTATGTATGTATGTATGTATGTATGTATGTATGTATGTATGTATGTATGTATGTATGTATGTATGTATGTATGTATGTATGTATGTATGTATGTATGTATGTATGTATGTATGTATGTATTGTCACGCTGCACTGGGGATTAGGGTGCAGGTGATCGGGGAATAATAAAAATAAGGAATATATATAAAATACTTAATTTATTATTCGATGCGATATCTCTAAATTAATTACGGGTGCCAATCTCGTCCGTTACGCGGGCTCAAGCTCGGCTGCGATCGGCTCAGGGGGGGGGGGCGAATGTAGGAAGGCGAAATGCGGCTCACTGCAAATTGCACGGGTGCAAATTATAATTTAACTAATCCCGAATCGTTAGCTGAATCGGTGATACTCGTCCGCGACGAGTTTAATGTCGACCGACGGCGCGGCTGCGATACGCGATCGCGGGTCGAAAGCTGCTCGAAATAAAGGAAAGGGGGGGAGAAGGGGGAAACGCGGTAACTCGCACACACACAGTACGGAAGCACGGGAATTGCACAAAAACGGAATAAAGGAGGCACAAGAGTATCCACCAACCTTTGCTGCGATGCTGCTCTCGCTTAACTTTCGCTAAATAAATTTGCACACTCGATCGCTACACACACTGTGGTTCGCACACCGGATCGGACGTCGTGACGCTACGGCGATCGGAAGAGCTCCCCTCTCCTCGGCGTGGTCGACACATTGCCCGTGTGCGCGCATGCGTCACGACGGCCCACTTGCGGTGCGTACGCGGCCTTACTCGAGTGCGGCTTGAGTAACATGGCCGCCGCATCGTCTCAAAGTGTACACCTCGTCCGTTCCCGCAACAACAATGGTGCCGTTGACGACGACGTAAGCTGCTTGCCAGGTAATTATAAATTCGTTCCTTGTTGTTCGCCCGTCGGCTAATAATCTCGGTGGTTACAGGGCTGCGGGAGGTGTATATCCACGGCACGTCGATACGGGCTCATGCGTCGCCGCGCCGATATCTCTTTCTCTCTCGCTCTTCTTGAGGCGCACGCCTTGACAGGTGCAACGGCGGGCTCGGGCTGCTTGGACGGACACACGGCAATATCCAGGTAAATATCCACTTGGAGGACGGCTTGCTGCTTTATTATTAATCTGTGTGTGTGTGTGAGCACTTATAATGCTCACTTAACCTCTTCACAAGTCCTCTCCTATACACACTTATCTAAGTAAGTGTGTGCTCCTATCTGCTCCCTTATAGTGAACATTATTACATTAGCTGGTGCTTACAGATTTCCTGGATAATTGCTGGCCAACGGACTTCCTGGATTACTGGCTTATTCTTCTGGCTCAGGCTTCCTTGGCTTGCTGGGTACGCTGCTACTAGGTTCAGGACTTTGGGGCTCGCTGTCAACACCTCAGCATGCTGCTTCATTGGCTCTACGTCAGGGCTTATGTTTAGTTTACTTCAAGAGTACTCTATACTGCTGTGAACTCCTTCTGTGTCCTGCTCGGCTGCTCCCCTGTGTATGCTTGTTAGTGGGCTCGGTGATTTGTTATAGTGTTAAGGAGCTCGGTTATTGGGAGGGTGTTGTACTTTTATTATAGACTCTTAGGGAAATTAGGGAAATATAGGTTCGGTTAGGCTTGTATATGTGTGTGTGTGTGCTCGTACAGGGAAAAGGTTTAGCTATTTGTCGCTGTTAATGACATGCATTATTTGCATTGTCACACTCCCCCCCACCAAACTGTAGTTACGCGGAGACGTAACTACCACAACAAAAAAAAAATTATAAAACCATTTGAATAAATGGATTTCGCGTTCTGTGTATGTTGGTGGGGTAAGTATGCTATCTAATTACTAAACGCTCGATAAATTGCTCGTGCTATTTATCTTGAGGTGTAAGTGTTTAATCTCGCTGATTACTGCTTGGCTGGACATGACTGTGTTATGTGCGCGCTGAGTGTGTATATTTCCTATTATATTATGCTATAACATTTATTACTAGTACGACGACTGGCATACCCTTTACAATTATTTTTGCTCGCTTGAGAACTCTTCCCGCGAACGCGGATCTCTCATTCTTGCACACTTACATGTTGCTCGCATACTCATACATAAGAATATATAAAATATAAATTATGAAAATAATCAATAATAAAAATAATAATAATTATTAATAGATTAGTGCATACCTTTGCCCCGTTTATTTGCTGCTTGTGTAATTTTCCTGCTGCTTATTATTTTGTTAATTCATTAAAACCGTTAGAGAATGTAAAAATAAACCAAAATAAGAACTTGCTTTCAATTTGCATATATCATCGTTAAAATAAAACTTATTGCTTGCTACTAGAAGGAAAGGGGAAAAGAAAAATAGAAAAATTTCTTGATTGATTTCAAATAAATAATTTATTTACGCGGTCTTAGTTGCATTCTTGGGGGGCTGTTCTGCGGTATTGGTGTGATGGGCTTCTTCCTGGGGCGACCTCTTTTAGCTATAGGGGCATCGGGAATTGGCTTAGTTTGGGTTTTCGGGTTTACTGGCTGTTGGGGAATGGGCGTTCTATTTTGAATAGGAACTGGGATTTTCCGGGGAGGAATATGGAGCTTTAAATCTGTTATATGTACTTTAATTTGCCGCTTGCTTTGCAAATCCTCTATTAGGTATACCGTCGGGGAAAATACTTGTATTACTTTTGCTGGACCAATAAATTTAGGGGCTTGTTTTGCTGCTATATAATTTTCGGCTGAGGATAAAATGCGGTTACGGTATCTAACTAAGTTGCCTATTTGGTATTGTACATCCCTTCTACCTTTGTTATAATACCTCGCTTGCTTTGCTGTTGCTAAATCTATGTGTCTTTTAACAAGGTCATAAATTTTAGGCAATCTGTGAATGCGTTCTACCCATTGCTCTGTGTCTAGGGCTGGAATTTCACTTGGTTTTTCTATATGCTTCCTTATAAGGGCTACGGGACGGGGATTTCTGCCTAAGTTTAAAAATGCTGGGCTATATTTTGTAGAGGAGTGTATAACTGTATTCAGCGCGAAATTGAACTCTCCGAGATGTCTATCCCAATCTCGGTGGTCATCTGTTAAATAACTATTTATCATCGGCTTTATATTTCTATTAACTCGCTCTACTGGGTTGGCTTGGGCAAAATATGGCGGAATGGTGGTTTGCACTATACCGTATTGTGTTAGTCTTTCTGTTACCATTCTATTGGCGAACTCGGTCCCATTATCTGTGACAAGGTATTTGGGACAGCCCCATCTATTGATGATGAGTTCGTCAAATGCCTGTCGCACGCTCTTTGCATCGGCTCGTCTAAGAGGCTTCATCTCAATGTATCGAGTGAACAAATCCTCGAATACAATGATGTATTTAAACCCTTGTTTTGATGGTGGTTTAGGTCCCATTATGTCGGCTGCTACGACTGTCCATGGCTCTGTTATATTTCTCCCTTCCATTAATCCTGGAGGTGCTTGCTGGCTACTCTTATGAGCTTGGCATTCTTGGCATGTTTTGACGTAATTGCATGTATCGAAATATATGCCTGGCCAATAATAGTAAGTGGCTAGTCTTGCGTAAGTTTTATCGATGCCAAGATGGCCTGCTTGCGGCATGTAATGGGCTTCATATAGGGCTTTTTCGCGGTCGGCTTCTGGTAGAACTACTTTCCATGCATCCAAGTCGGGCATAAAGGAATCTACAAGGGGATTGGGACGATGGGCGTATAATACATTATTGGCTATTCTGAGATCGGGGTATTTATTGGGAAATTTGGCTACGGCTCTTAGTTTCTCTTGGTACCATGGATTATTGGTGTCTACCTTTAAGGCTGCTGCTATGGCTTCTGCTTCTTCGAAAGCTCTGGACAGTGCGTCTGGGACTTTGTGCATGGCTCCTTTGCGGTGCACGAACTTGATGTTATAGTTCTGCAATATAGTATTCCAGCGAGCTAACCTTCCAGCTGGATCTTTTAGCTTATTCAGCCAAAGGAGACTGTGGTGATCCGTAATAACGGTAAACTGTTCACCTTGCAAGTATCCTTTAAGCCTTTCTACAGACCAGAGAACAGCCAAACACTCTTTCTCTGTAACTGTATAATTTCGCTCGGCTTTGCTTAGCGTTCTACTTACGTAGTAGATCGGGTGTTCTTCGCCATTGATCTCCTGCGTGAGAACACCTGCTATGGCGAAATCGCTGGCATCTGTTTGGAGGGTAAAGGGATGGGAAAAATCGGGACGGGCTAAGACTGGGGCTTGGGTTAAGGCTAATTTAATTTTTTCAAATGCTTCCTGCTGCTCCTGGTGCCACTGCCATCGTACATCTTTCCTCATTAAATAATTTAATGGCGTACGGTATTTTGCTAAATCCTTTATAAATCTAGAGTACCAACCCACTAAGCCGTTGAAACGTCTTAACTGTTTCAAATTTGTTGGTGCTGGGTACTCCAGTATTGGCTTAACCTTATCCTGGTTTGTTTGTAAACCGGACTCATTAATTTTGTATCCGAGATAAGTGACCTCTGGACAGCAAAATTCGGATTTTTCGCGGTTAATTTGCAAGTTGGCTTTGTTTAGGGCTATAAGGACTATCTTTAACCATTTCATATGCTCTTCAAATGTTTTTGCCGTGATGATGATATCATCTAAGTAGGCAAAAACATGTGTCTCCCATTCCGGTTTGATCAACTTATCCATCAGCTGCTGAAACATGGCTGGTGCGTTCGTCAAGCCGTAGGGTACACGCTTAAATTGAAATAGTCCTTTACCAGGTAGGGCGAATGCTGTTATTTCACGGCTCTCGGGGGCTAGGGGAACTTGATGGTAGGCTTGTGACAAATCCAGCTTGCTAATAAATCGGCTTTCCCGCAATTGGTCCAAAATATCGTCCATATTGCGCATTGGGTATGCTAATTTCTTTGTCACTTCATTTACTAACCTGTAATCAATACAAAAGCGGTATTTGCCATTTGCTTTTGGTACGATTACCGGATAGCTGCACCATGGGCTTTGCGAGGGCTCTATAATGTCTTCTCTTAGCATTCGATCTATTTCTTCATAGCCTGCTTGAAGCATTTTTGGCGAATATTTGCGGCGTGGCTGTCTGATTGGCTCTGCTCCTTGCACATCTAGCTTGAGGCTTGTTAGGTTAGTGACTCCTAAGGTTTGGGGTGTTTGGGGAATTAATTCATCTAGTAAGCGATGCATTTGCTCCATTTGCTCTGGGCTGGCTTGCTTTAATCCTCCTATACTCGCTACGGCTGGTATGCAACTAGGATCGTTACCTTCTGGATAGAATTGGTGTATGAGACCTTTGCTTGTCCACCAGGTATCATTTTCATAGTTAATACTCATATTAACTTTACGCTTAAAGTCAATTCCAAGTATGCAGTCATAATGGAGTCCATCTGCTACTTGAAATGGCATAACAACTTCGTCTCCATCGATTCTTATTGTGATGTCGACCATGCCTTGGACAGGTATAACTGTACCATCTGCTACCTTGACTCCTGGGCATTGGGACGGTCTTAGCTTGTGTTGTAGCAGCTCGCTCATATTGCCTCCTAGGAACGATCTTGTTGCTCCATCGTCTAGGAGTGCAATCACCTTGTGGCCGTTTATTTCTAAGTTGAAATAATGTCTTGGGTCAATATTGGGGACGTGTTGGATCAGGGATTCGCTCGTTGCTAACTTATATGGCTCAGACCCTTTGGGGGCTTGGGGCGAGGAAATACGGGTCTTTATCCCCTCTGGTTGTAGTTTCCCGACGTCTGGCGTGGGTTGCATCTTGTACATTGCTTGATGTATACGCCTGGTGTGCCACACCCATGACAGCGTCGGTTGGGGCATTCCGCTGCCCAATGGCCTAATTTGTTACAGCTGTAGCACGGCTCTTTTAGTTTACGGGGATGATTGTATATAATCGGGGCTCTGGCGCTGCTGTGCTGATTGAGGCTGCTTATTGTTGGCTGCGGTTGTTGTGTTTGCTGCTCTTGCCAGTTGCTTCTGATGTTAAATTTCTTAGGCTCTTGTGCTGCTGCTTGCTGTTGGCTCGAGTTGATGCTTTTGGCTGCTTCGCTATACTGCTTCCTGGGGTATTGCTGCTTATTGCTCCTTGGGGTATGCTTGGGCTGTTGGGTGTTTTTGGGAGGATTTGGGCTAGCTATCGGGGCTGCTGGCTCTGGTGGGTTTGAGGCTTCTGTTGTGCTTTGGTTTGGCTCGGTTTTTATCGCTGCTATTTTTCGTGGCTTCGTTTGCGTGGGGTCTACATAAGCAAACCTTTGTAGCCCTGCAATCGTAATTGGCGGAGGTGGATTGTATGCTTCATCTAAATAGCGCCTAGCTTCTTCTCTCTTGCCTAATCGTTGTAGCTCGGTAAAATCATTAAAATGATGCCTTTCTATTTGTACTCGATAGCTCGGGTGCATGTTTCTATATGCCCTATCGAGTTGCTCGTGAATGGACATTGGTGGCTTAAAATGATCAAACATCCCTCTTAACTTTTGTAAGTATGTGGCGATGTCTTCATTTGCTCCTTGCGTTCTAAGCTCTGCTGTGCGACGTAGGCTTATCTGCGTATCTTCCACTCCATATTGCAGTCTAAATGCTTCCATAAATTCGCTAAATGTTCTCCAGTTGTGTTTTTTTCTCTTAAACCAGTCGTATGATTCGTCGTCGAGTACGGCCGGTAGAGAAAGCATAATCTCTTCTGCGGTGAACCCATGCGATTCTTTACATTCCTCTAAGTTCCGTAGGAATGTTTCAGGGTCGCCTTTTTTATTGCCCTTGAACGATATATGCCACCTATTGAAAATTTCGACCGTACGCTTTTCTCGTATGAACGTTGCGTCGTCTAATCTGCTCGTTCTGTAGGTGCTGCTCAGTGGGTGTATCGTATTGTAATCGGAATGCGGCTGGCTTATAAGCTGGTTGCTATAATATCCCGGTTGCTGCGGAGCTTGTTGGGGAATGGCGCTTGCGAATGCTCGTCGTTGTGCTTGGGGGATAGGGGAATATGGAACTTCGTATGTTCTATCGGTTAATTGTTGGGACGGGGGGGCTATATATGCATTTTGCTGCTGTGGCTGGCTGACGTATTGCACTTCATCTTCCCAATGGACGCTCGGTAAATTTCTGTTTAATTCTCTTCGTCTCGGGTCGATCTGGTTCGGCGATGTTAAATGTCTCTGCTGCGTTGCTGCTGGTTGGCTTGTGGTGGGTGCTGTGACGATGGGACGGAAGGCTGATTGCTGGATGCAGTGGGACTGTCGGGGCCGGGAATTTCGTTCAGAGTTAGTGGTATAGGTTGTGGTAGGTGTTGTGCAACTAATGAAGGGATTCCTTATAAGGGATGGGTTATTGGGTAAAGTGGGAGCTATGGCTTGAATAGTGTAATGTGACGTTGTGTTAACTGCTAAGTTCGATGTCGTTACGTCAGGCAGCGTGTGATAAATTTCTATATTCGGTGCATCTAATAGATTCTGGCTTGTTATCGGCGTTGGCGTCAGTCTGTATGCAGTCGATTGTGCTCGTGGGTGATTTGTTTGCTTTCCGGTTGGACTGCTGCTTCGTTGATTTTGGCTATATGGGGTTGATCGCTGTGTTGGCTGCGTCATCTCTTGCATTGAAATTGGATCTGCATAGGGACCACGAGTTTGTCCTGTTTCCAATTCAATAAAATTTGCTTGGCTGCTTGCTTGCTGGAGTGGGTGGGAAGATATGGGAGGTAAAAAATTTGTTCGCTCAGATTGGGTAAGGGAAAGGGATAACTCGTCTGGATTTATTGCTTCGGATGCTTGTTCTTCTGCTCGGGTTATATTTTCTTCCGAAAACTCGTCAAACCACATTTGGTCTGTTCGCGGATTCCATTGAGCCGCTGAGTCTCCAAAGTTGCGTCTAATTTCATAACGAGCTACTCTATCGCGAATAATAGCTATATCGTTATCTAAATTTAAAAATGATGTTCCCGCATAGAAGACAACTCTTCCATCGGCTAATTCATTTATGGCTCTCCTAATTATTGGTGCGCCTTGAGCTGCACTCATGCCTACTAATTTTCCGCCTAATCTAAAATTACGGGACATTTTAAATAGTTCTCAGGAAAATATTTGCTTAATTAATAGCTCTTGCTCAATAATCGAATAGCTCAATGTTTAACTGTTAAATTAATTTTAATTTATAATTAATTAGGGAAAAGCAAAAAACAATGCAAGCTACCAACGAAATAATTATTTGCTTAAGCACTAAACAATAAATTTGTTTGCTCCGTTAGTGCAAATCTGAATATTATTACTAGGGAAATAATACAAAAAAAATTAATTAATTAAGCTACAGCAATCAGGAAAAATAAATAATTTTGCACGGTGCGTTTAGAAATTATTTAAGTTATAATTTTAAACATGCGCTAAGGGAAAAAAAAATAATAAGTTGTTATTATTAAATTGGTTAGGGAATGCAATGGCAAAACAAAAAAAAATTTATTCGCTGCTAGTATGGGTTATATAATAAGAAAAAAAAATATATGTAGCTTGGTTAAGGGAGAAAGCTATAAATTACCCAAAGAATGTGCGTAGGAGGGGGAAATATCGTGCTCTGCTATATATAATTGTTAATGGTAAAAGAAAATAAAAATGCAACCAATGGCGAATTTCAATATGTAGGGATGATAAGCAAATCAATAAATATATAAGCGTTCAAACGAAAATAAAGCAAATGCAAATTAATAGCAAATTATGTACATAAATATGTATATACTATTTGTATATACGTAAGCTTCATATATACATGCGTTATTTTTATGCAATATAAAAATAAAATATTCAGTAATATTAATTATTATACTAAAAAAGAAAATTTTTCGCAACAGAAAATTATTAAGCTTATAAAATTAACTTATTAGGTGCTCGAAATATAATTAATTTTAATTTCCACAACACGTGGTCGTATAAAGAAAAATGGCCGTGCTTCGCCACCTCGCGGTGTTTGTGCGCACGACGAACGAGAAGGAAAAATGGCTGCTCTGCGTCTCGCTAATGGCTCACAAATTTTATCCCAAAATAAAATTTAAACTGCCAAAAAAATTAATTAATTAAGCTACAGCAATCAGGAAAAATAAATAATTTTGCACGGTGCGTTTAGAAATTATTTAAGTTATAATTTTAAACATGCGCTAAGGGAAAAAAAATAATAAGTTGTTATTATTAAATTGGTTAGGGAATGCAATGGCAAAACAAAAAAAAATTTATTCGCTGCTAGTATGGGTTATATAATAAGAAAAAAAAATATATGTAGCTTGGTTAAGGGAGAAAGCTATAAATTACCCAAAGAATGTGCGTAGGAGGGGGAAATATCGTGCTCTGCTATATAATTGTTAATGGTAAAAGAAAATAAAAATGCAACCAATGGCGAATTTCAATATGTAGGGATGATAAGCAAATCAATAAATATATAAGCGTTCAAACGAAAATAAAGCAAATGCAAATTAATAGCAAATTATGTACATAAATATGTATATACTATTTGTATATACGTAAGCTTCATATATACATGCGTTATTTTTATGCAATATAAAAATAAAATATTCAGTAATATTAATTATTAATACTAAAAAAGAAAATTTTTCGCAACAGAAAATTATTAAGCTTTATAAAATTAACTTATTAGGTGCTCGAAATATAATTAATTTTAATTTCCACAACACGTGGTCGTATAAAGAAAAATGGCCGTGCTTCGCCACCTCGCGTGTGTGTGCGCACGACGAACGAGAAGGAAAAATGGCTGCTCTGCGTCTCGCTAGATGCTCACAATTTTAATCCCAAAATAAAATTTAACACATTGGGCGCCAATGTCACGCTGCACTGGGGATTAGGGTGCAGGTGATCGGGGAATAATAAAAATCTGATAAATAAAATTGTTATCTGTCTGATAAATTTTAAAGTATAAGATAAAAATATTTTTGATTCTAATTCCCATATTTTCTCTACTTATTTATATTTTTATTACACCTTTTCTATATCTAACTTATATTCCATAATATTTTTCTGCAATTGAAAGTATTCAATTCGAAAACACCTTCCAAGAAGGTGTCAAAACCCGCAAGTATTGTGCTATTCTAATCAAACTTTGAAAATTGTTATCTGATAAATAAATTCTGCAATTCAATCTGACATTGTTATCTGATAAATAAATAATTTTAATTTTTAACTACCTTATTTTATCTATTTCTTTGAATTTTAATGAAACATTTTTATAAATATTACGAAAATTTCGTATAAAAAATTTCTGCAATTGAAGGAATTGAAATGAAACTGAAATCGACAAGTATTTTGAATCGTACCATAAATTTACATTTTATATAAACATTTGTATATATATTACTTAAACTTCGTAAAAAGTTTATGCAATTGAAAGCACTGAAATCAAACTGTAATCGACAAGTATTTTGAACCATGCAAAAATTTCTACCAATCTGAATACAGATTTTTTTATATGAAAAGTATCTTACACTATTATTTTTCATTTCTGGCCCTCACATGTTTTACAGTATTAAATAAATAATATTCTAATGATATTAATTTGTGCAAAATTAATTTCTGCAATACTAATAAAATGGACATTTCTTTTTTATTCTTTTAAATAATAAAATAATACTTGCACCACCGTTGGTTAAACGCTTCATATATGTGTTAATTCTGACTTACTAATGTATTCCTTTACATTTATGAAAGTATATAATACCGTGAAGAAACTGCAATGAGTAATAATATATAAATATTGCAATACTATCTGGCAATTTTAATATCCTACATTACCAATGATAAAATAGACATCATTATTTTTATCTAATAAAGTTCCTAAAAGAGGCCTGCGATGGCTTGGTCGGTAGGGCGACGGACTCATAATCTGGAGGTCCCAGGTTTGATTCCCGTCCCCGGCCGATTGATACAAGCACCACTAGCGACTGTATTTTCAACAAGTGCTTTCTTCACCAAGACATCGTATGACCTCCGTCGCTGATTAGCAAGTTTTTCTTAGTATTTATGTAAAATCATTATTATTTCGCTTAACTAAGGATATTCAATCTACATGATTTTACCAATTAATTAATTAATTAATAAGATAAAAGCTAAGATGTATGTAATTATTTATAAAATGTAACATCAGTTAATATAGTCAGAATTTACACATATATGAAGCGTTTAACCAACGGTGGTGCAAGTATTATTTTATTATTTAAAAGAATAAAAAAGAAATGTCCATTTTATTAGTATTGCAGAAATTAATTTTGCACAAATTAATATCATTAGAATATTATTTATTTATTACTGTAAAACATGTGAGGGCCAGAAATGAAAAATAATAGTGTAAGATACTTTTCATATAAAAAAATCTGTATTCAGATTGGTAGAAATTTTTGCATGGTTCAAAATACTTGTCGATTACAGTTTGATTTCAGTGCTTTCAATTGCATAAACTTTTTACGAAGTTTAAGTAATATATATACAAATGTTTATATAAAATGTAAATTTATGGTACGATTCAAAATACTTGTCGATTTCAGTTTCATTTCAATTCCTTCAATTGCAGAAATTTTTTATACGAAATTTTCGTAATATTTATAAAAATGTTTCATTAAAATTCAAAGAAATAGATAAAATAAGGTAGTTAAAAATTAAAATTATTTATTTATCAGATAACAATGTCAGATTGAATTGCAGAATTTATTTATCAGATAACAATTTTCAAAGTTTGATTAGAATAGCACAATACTTGCGGGTTTTGACACCTTCTTGGAAGGTGTTTTCGAATTGAATACTTTCAATTGCAGAAAAATATTATGGAATATAAGTTAGATATAGAAAAGGTGTAATAAAAATATAAATAAGTAGAGAAAATATGGGAATTAGAATCAAAAATATTTTTATCTTATACTTTAAAATTTATCAGACAGATAACAATTTTATTTATCAGATAACAATTTTCAAAGTTTGATTAGAATAACACATATACTTGCGGGTTTTGACACCTTTTTGAAAGGTGTTTTTGATTTGAGTACTTTCAATTGCAGAAAACTATTATGATGGAGTATAAATTACTTATAAAAAGGTGTAATTAAAATATAAATAAGTATAAAAATAGAATTATCTTAAAAGTGCAATAATTAATATATTTAATTGTTTGTAATAGAATTATCTTAAACATGCAATAATTAATATATTTAATTTTTAACCCATTGTATATATCATATGGATATTCGGAAAAGTGTATGTTATACTTGATTAATATTTATTTCATCTTCAAACAATTTTGCATCTGTATTTAAAGCATTACATTGAATTTTAGATCCGTTATTATTATTGAGTATACGTTTAAAAATTTTATGAGTTTTATCAAGAATGAGTAAACAAATACACATTCTTTCATGTTATGTTCACAACTTTTTTTTTGCGCACGGAAAAAATACATATATTATGTATTCTTGAAAAAACAATTTTAAAATATATATATATTATATAAATATTCCGCCGCACGCACACACACCCACATACATACATACATATATATACACATATATGGGCTATTTCACGTCAAGTGGTACGATGAAAATTTTAAATCACTCCAAAATTTGAGAACAGGCTGGAAACATCTTCCAGAACATACAAAAAAAATTTAAGTGTTAAAAATAATTTGCTTAAGAGTTATTTGACCATGAAAAATGGAAATTTTTCAATTTTTTAGAAAAATTTCTATTTTTATAGCCATTTATCTCAAAATCAGTTGATTTTTTTGAAAAAACATTACAAACAA